>JAODUO010001674.1:7500-77486 GCA_025642075.2 Ridgeia piscesae | reverse complement strand
TCCATAGTAAGTAGTCGTTTACATGGTTAGACCAGAAAGTAAATGATCGTTTTGCGCCGCTGAAACGATAAACAAAATGGCGACCGCAGCGTGATTACCCAGACGCCGTGAGGTGGCAGCACCTTTTAGCCCCTCCGACCAAATTTGAAATAACAATCAGATAATAATATTTTTATTATATTGTAAAAACTATTCAAAATTAAACTTATAATGAAACAAAAATGAAAATGTTGTTGTTAATGTGTCATCTCATTTTACTATTTTCTAATTTGTATTTTGTGCATTTTAATAGTAAATTTTGTTATCAAAAGCATACATGCTATATAGACATTAATTATTATGATATGCGTAAACCTATGAATTAATCCAAAACAGTCTTAAATGAGGGGTTCTATTGTAATATTAAATGTGATATTATTACACTTCATTTTTATGGGTATTATAACTGTGGGCATAAATGTGATTTAGGTATGTTTAATGTGGATGTAAATAAAGACTGTATGTTTTGGAGAAAAAAATTGTTGCAAATTCCTGTCCCTCTGACGATGGGACACCTGCAACGTAGGGACACTTTTGCTTGGCCCGACAGATGTCCCTACAAGACAGGTTCTACTGTATCCTATTGTTACAGATCTGTCATGCAACAGCAGTAGCAAAGGTACGACCTGCAGCTCTCATCCGCAGTTTGTAGACAATGTCTCAGTGGACGTTGAAATAGCTGAAACAGTAAAAGAGTCCTCAATCCTCCCGCCAATCGCCATCAATTAGAACCGGAAGTGGCAGTCACTATCAACTGCGCCATCTGTCTGCAGAAATACATTGAAATTCAAGACCTGAAGAAAATTAAACTTCAGCTTGAAATACAATTGCTGCACGAAAAATTAGCGCAGTAGTAGCCACTTTTAGGAAAGCATGGATCATTTGTGTGGAGTTAAACAAAACATTACCTAGTTTTGCAATTAACCACATACCGGATAACATTAGTCTGCATTTGATCTTGAATTGCTGACTTAGTTTCTAGCACCAACTGCAGTGTGTTTGCTTAGTAAATGCAAAGTACGTAGACATCGCAAATACGTAATAAACATACTGGTTCACATTACGCATTGTGAATTCATTGGTTAATTTGCCATTATCTTAGAGTATACATCATTTAATAACTTTTCGTTGAATTAGTTTCTGCTTGCGCTGGGCGAAACCTGGTAATGAATAATATTTCCGAAAATGCAACTGCAATATTCAGTTTATTCTTTAAGTAGGTGTAGTTATTTACAAGCTACAAGAAGGTAAGTCTTTTTTCAGAACGCTTTATTTGTTCCTATTTGAACATATTTTGTCATTAAATAATAATATAATATATATGTAATATATATATATATATATATATATATATATATATATATATATATATATATATATATATAATCGATAAGATATTTGCACAAATAGGAACAAATGAAACATTCTGAAAAAATGACTTACCTTCGTGCAAGGTGTTGTTGAAAATTACTCATGGCTTTTTCTGAAATTGTGTTGTCGTTGCCGACGGTGTTATCATAAAGAGAGCGATGATTCGGTACTTGTGTACAATCCGAGTTCACCGCAATTTTTCCGTTGTAACTGTACCTTTGCTATATTTGATACTACATTTCGTTAATATTATTCAATCATTCAACATAATCTCACACATATTAAGGTTTTATAAATAGTGCCGCTTAACGCACTTTTGAGGCCGAAAAGTCGACATGAACAAAATTAATTGAGTATCACTCGTTGCAATAGCCTCGATTTCCCAGGCTCCGTGAGGTGGCAGCACGTTTCAGCCCATCAACTCTTCTCGGCGTAGTTACGCAGCCGACCGACAGTCGGTTAAGCGGAAGTGCTCGGCGCAGCATCGCGTGACCACTCTGCTTAACGTGACACGGTCATTTGTTCTAGTAACGGCAGAGTTCTGTGTCAGGAATGTGTCGCCAGTAACAATCCGGAAGGACACAGAACTGAAACAACCGTGACACAGTCAACACTTGACGCTCGGACGACAAGAATCCATTTCGACGATATCCAAGTGACACGAATTTCGTCGACGATTCTGAATAAATCTACACTTCCGAAACGATAACTTGCAAACAGATGAACGTCGTTGTAAGAGTCTATGGGGTGTAATGATCTTAAAAGCAGAATTTCTCCTTACTTATCTGCGCTAATATAAATAATGAGCGATGGCGGTTATTTGTTTTAAACTTCATTTCCCCTCCGCCTCCTCCTCCGCCTCCTTCTCCTCTACAAAGCGTGAAGAGACACGGAGCTAGGTCAGGGCTGCTCCAGACTGTCTCAGGAGTTGAACCTCTAACAGCTCACGGGTATCCACATAAAGACTCACACATACATACGTGCACGTACGCACACATACACACTCACATACTCTCACACATCTCTCTCACACACGCACAGGCACACGCACGCACGCACGCACGCACTCACGCACACACACACACACACACACACACACAGCCCCGCACGCACGCACGCACTCACGCACGCACGCACGCACGCACGCACGCACGCACACGCACACGCACGCACACACACACACACACAGAATACGCACGAGCATAATCACTGACACCACACGCATGCACATACGCATGCGCGCACTTCTCCCTCCGTAAGCTCTATCTCCTCCGTATAGACCTATATAGCGACACTGATTCGTATAAAATATATCACGGCAACGATTGCCCAGAATCAACTTTACTTTCTCAAACCGCTGAACCAGAATGTGCGACTCCCGCCTCCCTTACGGGTTCCTTCTCTCACGGGTCCGTTCGCAAAGAGTTCACCGGTCAACGAGCCGGTGACCAGTGATGACTCGTGGAAGCGCTTTGCTTTCATAATCCCCATTCATCTCCTCCTGTGGCGAGTGTTGTCCACCGTGCAACGGCTGTCTTTGATTCAAAGTGGCAATGAATACTCGACACCGCGAGGAGTGACGAGAGGCGCAGATAGTGTGGTCGTAAGCACTTCTGATATGATATAATTGGTGTAAAAACCTGGCTCTCAACATCGGGGACTGTGTATCCCTCATGGTTCGGCGAATAACGTTAATGTCGGTCCGGTATCAATTTGGGACGTAAATAACACTGACGACGACAGTCACCCGGGCAGTGACCAGTAGCGTAGAAAGGTCGACGAGACCTCACAAGATCATAACGTTGTAACCATAACATATAGGTTTATAAATATATAATATTATATATATATATATATATATATATATATATATATATATATATATATATATATATATATATATCGTCAGTTAATAGAACGTTGCCGAGTGCTTGAAACAACTAGAACAGCTCACTACAACCTGTAAGTCTCGTTTCCATTAGGAACCTCCTTCTACCCCAGTCCCACCGCCCTGAGTCTAAGAAGAATTAAGTCTCCGCACTCCTGTTGATCGGGGAACCGCGATCTACCGTTGGCGTTGACTTGCACACGTTGTTGTCGTCCACAGAGGCCTGCAATCATCCAATTCCATGCAATATATTCTTTGTGGCCTATCTTCTCCATTCCTGTCAGGAAACGTAACCGGCGTCAGCACCTGTGATGTCATGACGTTTCACCTCGCTTCCGCGACAACTTCCGTCGTCGAGTTCAAACAGAAACCTACAAGGACACTGTTACGTGAAATAATGGTCACCATTATATCACCGTTATATATTTGCTGGACATTAATCGTTGTGTGTCTACGATCTCACAAGTTAAAAAGGACTTGCAAGTTAAAAATCACCCAATACCCCCAATGTGCCACTGTTCTTTAAACACTTTAATAATCATTATTATTTTATACATTGATGTTCACATTTTAGTAAATATGTTTTACACCGTTACGTTGTGTTGTGCCCTGTTTTACTCGGGCAGTTATCAGGGAACCTGGAGATAGACCAATAGCTATTTCCCAAATAATTTGTTCAGCTTTTTCATAATGGTGATGACAATAATTATGATAAATAATAATAATAATAATGACAAAATAACTATTATTATTACTATTATTCTAATTATTATTGTCACCATCATTATCATTATGAAAAAGCTGAACAAATTATTTGGGAAATAACTATTGGCCTGCCTATGTCCGGTAACATAGAATAGCAATAAGATTAAACCTTATTTATTAAAACTTCCTTCTTCTGTCGCCATTTTCCCTCAAGTGATGTGGTCGGCCTGCAGATACGAGTCGACGCCACTTGTTGCGGTCTTTCACGTCTTCCTCCTTCAGTCCCCTCAACTCCAGGTCTTTCCTTACATTCTAATCCTTAAAACTAATATAAACTAATTAAAACACCGACCAACAGCTCGATTTTGTTACATTTTATTTATAAGTAAGTGCTGCCATTTTATGCGCATATCACGTGACATTCTCACTTGCCCGATATATAAATGTTATCCGCCAGATGGCACCACAGCATCACACAAAAAGTATTTAAAAAAAGCGTTGACGTCGACCATCTTTTCCTTGCACTCGAATAAAGTGAGAAGCCTCAAAAAGTCCAACACTGTAAACACTGACGAAAAGTAATCAGCCTCTGGATTGACATGCTAAAAGGCGATAATATGTTTTCGGTTTTTAATTATTTAATTTATAAAAAAAACATATATTCTTAAAACTAAAATAATTATGTTGAAAGTACTTACTGCCAGGAAAAACTATGTTTAGTTAGTTCATAAGAACGTTGGCAATCTGAAGATATGCCCTCGCAACAGATTCAAATGGGCTTTATCCAGTTTCAAAATGAGCTTTATTGGCGATATTGCTGAGGTGTGTTGAGTTGATACCATTTCATGATCAACGATGTCCAGTTTTCCCACATCCAACACAGCAGACAAGTTATTAAGCTGGCTAATTCCACGTGGAGGAAAAAATCATAGGATCATTGTAAGTGAATCTCCACCTGGCGTCGGGGTTCATTTAATTCGTTCTATGTTCATTCGCTGCCCTGAACCTCTGACAATTAGTCTATCGATTTATTCCAGAAAACGGTAATGATGCTTACCTAGAATTATTTACATACTTTGTGTTTCTGTACGGTATGTTTTTATGTTTTATTAAAGTATCTATGCGAAGGTCAATCGTTATGACTAACTCGAGACGAAAATAAAGTAAACGAACAGTGCGTCTGACCGAGAATGGCGCGAAGAGAAACCACCAAAAGTATATACGCGCGCCTTTAGCCCCGACTGGGCTTCTGTTCGACGGATTTAGGCGTAGTAGAAGTTATCTTATAATAATTATAATAGTAGTAATAATAATAATAATTATTATTATTATAAGACTACTACCACTAATAATAATAAGCACCATTGTCGTTGTTAGTGTTATTGTCACTGTTATTACTACTACTACTACTACTATATCTACTCTTACTACTACTACTACTACTCTACTACTATTGCTATTTACTATACTACTACTACTCTACTACTACTATACTACTACTACTACTACTACTACTACCAGTAGTAGTAGTAATAATAGTAGTAGTAGTAGTAGTAGTAGTAGTAGTAGTAGTAGTAGTAGTAGTAGTAGTAGTAGTAGTAGTAGTAGTAGTAGTAGTAGTAGTAATAGAGGTAATAGTAGTAGTAGTAGTAGTAGTAGTAGTAGTAGTAGTAGTAGTAGTAATAGAGGTAATAGAGTAGTAGTAGTAGTAGTAGTAGTAGTAGTAGTAGTAGTAGTAGTAGTAGTAGTAGTAGTAGTAGTAGTAGTAGTAGTAGTAGTAGTAGTAGTAGTAGTAGTAGTAGTAGCTATATTATTTTAATTTAATTACTTTTACTGAATAGTCGATCTATTAAAAAAAATTGCACACACAGTAATGAGTTCAACATTTCCGAGGGTTGGGGCGCTTTGATGTCATGACGAAGTTGAGTAAAAATGTAATACGGTCTTGTTACCACACTTCTGTAATTCTAACAATACGTTAGATGAGAAATGTGTCTGTATTAAATGTCTTCCTTCGCAGAAAATATATGGACTAAATAAATATTCGTTTTTGTTCTCAAAAGGATGCTATTTACCCACACTGTGCTACTTTATCACTTCGTATTGATTAAATAAGGTTCATAATAACGATTTAGCAAATTGTGTGTAATACAACAAACATGACGGTATTTCCTCAGTGTGTGATTTATATCCGTGATGGTGTGTAATTGTGTATCCACGATGAATTGTCCAGAACGACTTTGTCCGTGAATTGCAGTGTCACAATCACAGGTCTCAATCAACCACCATGGCACCGTCAGTAACAAAAACAGTGTTGTCATTGGAGGTTGAACACAATAGATCCGCCATCCAGAGGCAGTCGCCGTAAAACGGGTCTGGGAGGAAGGGTTTACGAGGACCGAAGAACACTCTGGCCTTGTCCGTGGCGCTGTGGCCTCGCCCCTGTCCGACACCGGTACACACGGGGTCCAATAAAACCGGCCCTGTTCAGCCGGCGTCACATCAGTGCCTCCATTTACTTCGTTTACAATCACCCGTCCGATAGCGACGTTGTAAAATTATAATTCGGCGCTCGATCGAGGCGCCGAAGCGAAGGCCTGGCGTCCACGGCCGGGGCGCTTCCGTCCCTGCCAGCCCTGCCTGGTTCGCCGGCGTGAAATCGTCCTGAAAGAAAGCGAGGAAGCCGGGTGACGTTGCCTGGATATGGGAGGATGTTCGATTGTAAACTGGGATGTAGGAAGTGGGCTGTAAAAATCCCCCGTCGACCACACGTGCGTTGCAGTCTTGCCACAGAGGAGACGTTAGGGTATGGGGGAAAGACGTGTGTTCGTTGAAGAGACGAACTCAGACCAACGTCGCGAAACGCCATGACTAGGGACGGGTGACGACGCGGCTGAGCTGAAGCCACGTTTCGACGGCAATCAAGTAAGACCACTGCGGTTTATGCTGTCAATTAAAGGGGCATGATTGGTTTTAAATGGTCCCAACTCTGTGGTTTGATGCGTCATCGCCTTCTAGCCTCCAACAATCTTTGATATAAGCGTTGTACGTTCGGTTTGCCAAAGATAATCCCAGATGGCATAGTTGTAATGTGGGTATTATGTCATGTAGGTTTCAAGAACGAGTTAGTTATATGGTAGCCGATTGGACTGGGCACCTAACACGAAGTATGATAGGGTTAAACAAGATGGACATCCACTTTATATGTTCCTGGATGTTACGGTTTCAACGGTAGGCACACGTTAATGTGGTCTACCGCGTGAACGCGTGCGATTGTTATCGAGGTCACTGAAGCATGAAGGCGAAGTCATTAAAAAATTCCTGAAATGGCTAAGTAACAACAGTCGTGTCTTTGTGCAACCTCGATGCCAGCTGTCATACTTAATACACAGTCACAGTTTTGGTTTTGTAGAGCATAATGTAAACGTACATCGTGTAGAACTAGCTAAAAGAAGATTGACAGGTGGACGGAAAGTTTGCTTGAAAGTTGCCATTCAACATGCTTGCTTGTGGGCCTCATGTGTAGACGTCTATGTATGTCTATGCGTCCTCACGTAGCGCAAACGTCTGGCGTCCGACTAACGTCAACAAACGTACGAACGCTCGCACGTAATACGTTGCGCGTCCACCTTACTCGCTGGCGACCGACAGTTTTCAGTTGTCAAGGGCAATAAACTCGCATCGGCGTCATAGCCGTGCGATCTAGCCAGGCGTGGTTGTTTGGGCGATGAGGGAAGTCGACGTACATACCTGCGCGTGTGATGTAAACACCTCGTGCCCTCGTCTGTCGAATAGACGTACCGAGTTATCCCAAAACGTAGGTAGGGCATTTAATTGGCAACGTCGCATCTACGCTGACATACATCAAAGGTGAGTAACCGTCTGGATCTGCATCGTGATGTGCTGTCCTTGTGCGTCGTGATTCATTGTCGTTGACCATTTCCTTTCGCCCACTACCAGAAGGTTATAGCCCATATGAAACTGACCAGTGGTTTACTGGTAGGACCCATGCAATGTTGCACTAAATGCCGGTTTGAACAGAGATTAATGGTGGGTAACCTAATGATAACCTGCCACGTTTCGTCGCCAAAGCGGTGTGATTTTAACTTACTAAAACGTACATATTTTACATGTCTGTGATATACGCAGAACCCTATTATAAGCTAAAAGTCCAATATTTATATGCTTTCTCTGTATCTGCACAAAATATCTGATATCAACTCCATGTCACCATAACATCATGAAACTATAGTCACGTTTCGAAAACTCAAGACGTATGCTACTTATTTGAAGTCGCATTCCTACCTTTAACTTGCTGCGCTCTCATGCTCCAATGACCATTCTTACCTGTCACATTCACGATTACGCATCGTGATTATTTCGTATGATTTGTGATGCCTCTGATTTTCGAGCCTGTGATCGTGGATTCTGGACTTTATAGGCGCTACATAAGTTTTACTACTACTACTACTACTACTACTACTACCACTACCACTACCACTACCACTACCACTACCACTACCACTACCACTACCACTACCACTACCACTACCACTACCACTACCACTACCACTACCACTACCACTACCACCACCACCACTACTACCACCACCACTACCACCACCACCACCGACACAATGCTATATGATATTTTGTTGGTGAGTGCATTGTTGTGTGTGTGTGTGTGTGTGTGTGTGTGTGTGTGTGTGTGTGTGTGTGTGTGTGTGTGTGTGTGTGCGTGCGCGGCGCGCGCACGCGCTTATTCTATCGTTATTTAAATAAACCATATCACCGTGCATGGAACCGTCCGTTTTTTTTAATTAATGCCGTCAGTATCTAACTGTGTATGTATGTGTGCGCGTGTGTGTGTGTGTGTGTGTGAGTGCGGGCGGGCGCGTGCGGTCTGCGAGTGTGTGTGCGTGCGGGCGCGTGCGGTGTGTGTGTGCGTGCGGGCGCGTGCGGTGTGTGTGTGTCCGCGCGCGCGGTGTTTATTCCGACCTCTATGTGTATACTGTAATAATAATATCATCATAGATGCCAGAACGTGGTGAATATATAGACAAACCTAACCCGATCTAAAAACCTCCAGCAGTATCCGCTACCAAAATATTAGGATTTTAGTTGGGGGATTACAGTAGCCTAGTAATTGTCCTGGACTTTGGGTGTGCCTGCTTCAAGATTCGTTTTTTTACAGGGCGTCGCTAAATTATCGGCACGTTTTTCACACGTTTCCCTAAAGCAAAGGTCAACAATAGGCGGAAGTTCCAAAGACAAGACAATAGTACCTTTTTTAGGAACCGTCCCTATAGAACAAGACCAGGTTTTTACTGCAGCATTCACGAATGTCCATCGAGCCTGTACTTCGGTATATCGGATCTACACGGGGCAGTTTCGCGGGAAATTACTTTTAAATTGTGTCGTTCTGATTTTTCCCTAGAACAAGGCTATGCTTTTTGATATTGGATGCTCTTATCAAGGGGTAGATGTGGCCTTCGGCTGAACCTACCCACATATAAGGGTAATGCCCACCGGGGTGCTAGCAGGCAGAAGCGCCGTCCGGTTAAGAAACATTAATTGATCGTGAAATTGGACCTGTAATTAGTGACGGTTATCTCATTCCATGGTGCATCAAGCCCGAAGCACAATCAAGTCTCGTGAACAGTTCCCGATGTTTTAAGATATTTCCAAGGATCTTACAGCTTCACAAGCTATAGAATCCTTGATATTTCATTACAGAATATCTCAAAACATGAATCTGTAACAGATGATTAATGCTACAACAGCAAAACCCAACAACTGTTATTTAATGAACTTTGACGAAATCCTTATTTGCATATCATGACATGTGCATTACGTGAATATCTACACTAATACGAGTGGTGTAGTGGTTGTCCAGAAATGGGGCCCATACAGTGTTCCCATGGCAACAAATATTTGCATGTGCGGATTAACATTCTTGCATAATGTAGTGCCCTGCTGTATGCACGTACCCACATGTTAACTCCGTGTCAACGTGGAAAAACACATCAATTACATTGTTTTCAACGAATAGACTAATTACAAATATGCAACAAATATAATAATATTATTATAAACAATTATTATTATTATGTTTACATGCAGGGAAGAGTGTTTCAGTCAAAATATATGCGTCGTAGGATTTTTTTGTCAGAGAAAGCGAACTAGTGTCCGACTTTTTGTGTTAGGTCAGGAAGCGGGTCACATCCATAGCGACCAGCTGGTGTTTACCCAGGCCAGACCAGGCAGTTGTTTATCATTGTCCTCTTTATTAAATGCGCATTACTCAAAACTGATCGCTTTGAACGTCACTAATGAAACGTTTCAATTTATTTATAGACCACATTTGCAACACCCTCTATAATTGTTTTTGGCATTTCTGAAATCATCCGAGTCTGGTCTTCGAATTAGTTAGTTATCCCGTATCTAGTGCGCGTGGTGTTACATTGTATAATTTATTAGCATGTGCTTCCTGTCTAAAATGTTATATTGTTTGTTTCTTTCGGTGTGGGACGAATCATTGAGTTTTAGTCCCGTGTCTCTGGTCTACCTACCGCCGCGTCGAGTGCTAAGTAAACGCAGAATTCGAACGTGTGCATGAAGTCGTCGGGAAGTGAAGTATTTCTCGAGTATTCAACGTCGTGCACGGGACAGACGGTGAAGAACGTAGACACAAATGGTATTGTATGTCTTAACATTTCACCGAGTCAGAGACAGAGGTTTGAACTTTGGCCGTGATATTACATTTACCCTCGATTTAGTACGTTCTTTTACAGAAAGTTCTAACTTAAGTATATGTCTACTAGATGTTATACTTTTTATAATATGCAGCTAAGGCCTAAGTCTAAGGCAAGTCCCGGGTCTTATTAGCTTCGCTATCATAATTTTGAAGTTCAGATTATTCAAAGGCTACAGATTATTCAAAGGCTAACTTCTTAGTTTTGTTATGTCGTAGGATATTGCCGATGGGTTATGACAGGCTATGGCTTTGGCTTTGGCCTTTGCCTTTTGCATGCATGGTAATTTATCGACGTAGACGTTATCACTCGGATATGGCTTGTCATGATAACTGCATAAGAAATAAGGCAAGCAAACAGGTTGTCTACTCCAGATTAAAATTAAGACGTTTCTAGTAAAAGCGTCTGCTTCGCCTTTGTCATGAGTGACAGATGTTCTTTCTATTCTTCGTTTCTTCAGCTCCCAGTGGTTGTGTAAACGTTGATCGGAGTTGTTATGCTAATGTATAGTTGAAACATGTGACATGCCGAACGATAGACCGTTTACACCCAGACGCTCTGTTGCAAAGTTTTTAGTTAGACTTGCTTATACCGATTTCGCTTACATGCCTGTGAAAACAGCACGTTGTGCCCGACTCTTAATTACAAACAGAATACAACCGGGACAAGATTAAAACGCTGTGCTAGCGGCAACTGTACTCTGCCTCTGGTGTAAACTTTGACTAAAGAAAAAAGAAGTGCCTTCATTCAAGTTCAACGCGCAACGCCAACGGTAAGCGGCACTTTCATCGAATCCAGACTCATCTCAATTTCGCAACTGTAACTATATACTGCCTAAATTGTATACCACGGTGCATTAGTTCAACCATTCAGTGTCATCCTAGGCATAATAATATTACAAAGATATTGCGTTTTAGCACGTTTTAGAGGACCAAAGACCGCCACTGCTTGCGTCAACATACGCTGCCTTATATCGCTCACTGCGATTGCGGACGGCTGCAGATGCAGTGGCGCAGAGTGGCGAAAATTGGGTCGATCTTTCGGTCTCAAAGCTGCCCAAAGAATAAAGATTTTCGTATCATAAATATGCCTGGAATATCCCACGGATTTGAGTTGAAGGACACATAATCTACAAGATTTAACTATAAAAAACTTACACGACCAACCATTTCCAGTTTCACAAAATGGCAACTCGACTATTAGTATTACGATTAGACAAGTCACAAGACAACGACTTTTCATTCATGTGGAATATATAACCATATTGGTTTTGTGTCTTGTAGTAATGCAATAATGTGCATGATTCGCATGTAGTTAATAAATATGTGATATTAACTTATTTCAGCCGCCTGACTTGCGGTTCACACACTCAGTAGGCGAGTAGCATGCACACACTCACCCTGTCCCTGCCGTATACTATAGCCTAGGGTAGCCAACATTGGCATCTTACGACACACCTTGTTCTATTCAGATTCAGACGGTGTTGGAAGTAATGAATCGGTCCGTTGGCCATTGAAGAACCTATAATTGCAAAAATGATACTTTAAGCGCAAACATAGTCTAATCCGTATAATACATTACATAACAGTAATAATAACGAGTCACTTTTGATATAAAATGCGTATTTTATTATAACGGAAAATACTGCTTATTTTACGGTTATCTGACTGTCTTTGGTTTTATTGTCGAAACATTCGAAGCATCATTGACCTGCACGAATGCCATATGAAATAAATGCACGTGTTGCTTTATAAATCACCCTTTGATAAATGAATAATTATCACAACCAGCCTCCTACCTGCATACCGCGGCCTAGGACTCGTCTTGGTAAATAGTGACGTGCACATACTGATCAGCCGGGAGCGAATATTGCCTTTTCGGCTGTACCTGTGCTGGCTTGTTCTACTGCAGCGTTTTCTTTGAATCCGCCGGCCATGTTGCAATCCATCAACGGTATTTAAACACAGAAGGGTTGTCTGTGCGCAGCAAAGCAAACTGTTTTATTCAGATTATTGAATAATATGTCGATTTGTATCCTTGTGTTTGGCTTGTGATAATACCAACACAAACATAATGTAACGTGTATTTGCTGGACGATACATAGACATTTGTGAATTCTATTTATGCATGTTTTAATCAATCTTGTGGAATTTTGTTCTTTTAACGTAATAAAATATGGTTGAGGTAAAGTTTGGCATAATACACGTTCAGCGTGACTTCTATGACGTTATAGACCGTCATCATATTACTGGCTGCAGTTAAAATAATTTGCTTTGCTTCAGTTCAGCTGAATAATTCCCTCAAAATATATGAATAATATCACTGCATAAATATAGTAGAAAAATTAAATTGGCGGACGAAAGGATAAACTGAAAATGTAGATCGAGGAACGTGTGCTTGAATTATAGCTGAAACTAAGGAACGAAAATAATGCATATGATCATAAATTGGTTTGTCTTATTTCTGATATTAGTTGTCACTTCTTAGTCCTGGTCTATTCCGCTCAGTTCAAGTCTGAGCTTGGCCAGACGACGCTGTCTACGTTGCTGTTGTAACTGTTAGATCGGTGCAGCCTGAAATGGGTTTGATAAAGCAGTATTTGTTTAAGGCAGCTATTATTTGCACACATATAAAACATGCATTGTGATTTGCATATGGCGGGGTTGGGTAAGGCAAGTCTTGACTAATCATCGGCGTAAATATATAAATATTCAACCCATGGAGTAAGACTCGCTGTGAACCAGAACGAGGCGCTGAAGTCACGACGACATTGGATCCAACTTGCATACCCAGGCGGTGATTGTCCAAACGCAATTCTTGTCACATTTAAACCAAGAACTGTGTGTGGACATCAGTGGCTGGACTAACTATCATCACACGACCGGTCTGTGAGGAATCTCTGGACATCTGCGTCATTGCTCATCACAGAGTTCGTGTGGTTTGTGACGTCATGTGCTCGCTCTTGTTCTCGTGATTTCAAGGGCGGGAATAGCTGGAGGAAGAACAAAGTTCCCAGAACATTATTACAGATCGTACCCTGTAGTCAAGTGCTTGGTTAGTAACTGTGTAATATTAATGAGAGTATTATTGGCTTCTATGTTTATAATTTAGGGCCTACACATTTAGGCTACATGGATTTTTACTTAAATTTGTAAATGGTCAACATGTAATAATTGTTATAAACCGGATAGATTAATCTGATCTACTGAGAAACTATCAGCGTCGTCTTGCTTTGATTAAGACGAACCATCATCTTTGTAAGCTAGTGACCAGTACACGTTGTTATCGAGTAATCTATTTGGCTTTGGTCTTCCTTTGCCTTTTGTTCTCGAGGTACTTAATTAACGCTATCAACCTCATCTGAACTGATTGGTGACGTAATATCCTGTTGCGTGGCTGTTTCAAACGCACTGGGAAGCCTCGTGAATGCAACCGCGAATAAATTGGGCGTAATTTAGACAAGTTGTAGAACACCTAAAATAGCGTGTTTGTTCACAGAAAGATACGACATTTGGTGTCATTTCGCCTGGGGACATACCTGGGGATTGTCGATTAAATAGCACCGGCACTACCATTGGTCATAAATGTCCATCAACACCTAACAATTGGGCGTGACTTCATTAGTGCAACTGGCCCTTTATGAAACTCGCATTTGAGTGTCAAACCTATCTGACGACTGGTCTTAATTAGTTGGGCGATATGTCGGGTGCAAGGACACTTTGTTAACCTCCTGTTTATTGTTTCTAGGGTTTATATTGTATGTGTGTCGGTTATTGGAGTCCCCTGTGACCTGTCCTTCCCTTGGCTGGTTAGTAAAAGTAAGTACAATCACTGACCAGATACATATATATGTGTCTGTCCATCATTATGACATTAAAAATCGGTTTAATATGTTACATATTTTGAAACAATAGATCAAAAATGTCTCTATTATATTAGATAAATTAGATTACATATAATTGTCAAGAATATATATATATACTTGACAATTCAAGTCAAAAATATATATATATATATATATATATATATATATATATATATATATAATATATATATATTGTTTGAAGTTAGACAGATTTAATTTTATGAGTAGTTAATGTGCCGCAACTTATGTAGTAGTAATAGTATTAATATGTAGCGCACACACACACACACACACACACACACACACACACACACACACACACACACACACACACACACACAAACACACACAATATATATATATATATATATTGACGCTACAATAAATACTACACAAGTTGCGGCACATTAACTACTTATAAAATAAATTATAGTTATAATTGAATAAACAATATACATATATATATATTATTTGAAGTTAACAATAAAATAATTTTATAAGTAGTTAATGTGCGCAACTTGTGTAGTATTTATTGTAGCGTCATATATATATATATATATATATATATATATATATATATATATATAATATATATATATATATTTATATATATACATATATATATATATATATATATATATATATATATATATATATATATATATATATATATATATATATACACTTGACATTAAGCTCAATAACACACAAAATCACTTTAACACAGATAATTATATGATGCGAAAATCCGCCTATTTTATTTACAAAATAGTCCTGGTCAATATTTATTTTGATTTTTAATAAAGGAAATTAAGTTTTTTAAGTTTGTCACGTCCGTCTTGTGAAAACCTCGTCTAGTAAAGGCTTATAATTTTATAACAACTGACTTATAAATTAGTATAAGCCATAGCTCTTGTTTTGAATATGTTATACAACTACATTTTCATTTGCAGCCTGAAGCTAGGACACTGTATCAACCGGAGTTGTTACAAAGGCGGGCTACTGACATGCGGTCACTCGTTATAATGTGTCTACTCGTTGTGTGATGTAATGTCCCAAGTTCCCAACTACTGTTACTGCTGGTTACGCGGCTACTGCCCAGCTGGGTGCAAGAACACGTGTGAAGTTTGTCTTGATAGATCAGTTACTGTTTTTTAATGGCGCAATCTCACAGTTGAGTCACTAAATATTTCTCCTCGGGCTAAACTTGCGACCACGGCATTAATCGTGCGTGCGTCAGAACAGTTTCCGACCTTAACCATAATATACCTCAGAAAGTACGTATAAGAAACGACCAACACCATTTATATATATATATATATATATATATATATTTTAATATATATATATATATATATATATATATATATATATATATATATATATCACACTAGGTTACAACTGACTTCAGATCACATAGCCAATTTCAATGACGATCGTGTGTCCACGCTAAGTTTCGAACGGTGAATACTTTCTAGCAACAAAAAATATCACCACACGATGCGAAAGTGTTTATCTGTGCGTGCGTTAGAACTTGGGACAGACACCTAGTTTCCCATTTTAATTATGAAAAACCAGCTACGTGTGGGTCGTCCAATGAACGTCGGTGATACTCGGCAGTTATCAGAGAGCCGCTGGAAGTGTGGTAATTGAGCAATAAACGGGCGGCGTTAGTGCCAGTGCACTGATTGAACTCGCCATACGTTTACCTGATGAAATGAGCACTTTGCCCGCCCCAGCGCTAAGTGAACATTTCCCTGCGAGCGGTGCGCTAACCTTGACAGTGCAATAAACGCCATCGAAAGCGCTCTAGTTCTACTGTTATATACAACAATGCCCGTTTCACTAACTTGTAAATGCATCATTAAACATTTTCAAAGAACAAATGCCCGGGTGGTCGTTTCACTAAGAAAATGCATCATTAAACATTATTTTGTTTAAAGAAAATGCATCATTAAACAAAGTCCGTTGTTAGATTTAAGATGAGATTTTCAAAAAGCAAATATCTATACCAGTGACAAAGTCTCGCTGGCGCGTCATTGTGTTGACAGTTTCATGCAGCCAAGATCATTGTTAAACTTAAGGATCAAAATCGGGTTTAAGAGCTCTTAACAACAACGTTAGTGAAATGTTCCCATATTGCATTTTGGGCGATATGTTACTTTCTGGCCTAACCATGAAAACGACCTTACAGTCGCCAAACTTCTCATATATCGCATACATTATACACACAGCTAGAAGATTACAAAATAAATTAAGTTGTATTCCTGTAAATAATACAAATTCACAATTGACCCTGCGCTGCTTGTCGTTAGGGTTTATGCTAAGTTTAGCTAAGCTTAGCCACTGGGCTAAGGCTAGGCTTTGCTGGTATACAGTATTTAAAAACAGATACATTCACTATGCATACGTGCTTATATAGCCCGTCGCTTTGGTAATATGAAAATGTTTAGGAATACGTTTTAAGTAATGCATTATTTTCCTAAACTCTCTAATGAACTTAATTATCTATTATAGGCATTGTGGAATGTTACATGCGTAATGGAATTCTGACATATACGTCACAAAACATTTACCAAAATAAAAACTAGGTTCATAATACCCAACGGACTGGTGCATTCTCACCGTCACCCACACGTCTCACCTGTCTATGTATTACGTTTTACACAGGAAGCTAGATAGATGTTTAAATATTGTTCTCCTATGCATATATGTAAAGTAAATTACGAACATAGATTATTACTGCTCGGGGAGTAACCGGTTACGTATAAAATTAATTAAATAATTGTAGCTTGCACTGTCGGAATGAGGGATACAACAGTCGAGCTCGACATACACGTCAAGACGAGACCGAGTATATCAGATATACTATTTAACTAAAATAATTATATATCGATTTCCGATGTTTTCTTCCCACCAATTTTTGTATACTATGCTATACTGTATATTTTCTTTTATTGAGTAAATTATTTACCTCTCGAGAAATGTTTTGTTTTCATTACATTCGAAGAGTAATATTTTCATTTAAAATGTTATTACGGCTAGCTATTTCGTTGTGTTCTCCGGCTAATTGTCGCCTAAATCGATTGTTTTCAGGAACTGTGCACTTGTTTGGTGGTTATTAATTTAGTATGTGTGGAAAAGTAATATGCACTCATTATTACACCAATTAGCAAACATCTACAGAAGTCGACATTATTAAATTGCTACAGCATGTCGTATTCCACAGTAACTTTTGTATAGCGCGATAGTGGCGCCACATGGTGAACCGAGGTAGAACCAACACTTGCTATCTGTCTTATCATCCAGCTAGCACACCAGGGGGCGTTGGTGGTTGATATCAGTCCTGGTCTCTTATCCGTCACAGATCGCCACACGGAACGGTGAAATTAAGCAGTGCTTGTCTTCATTTCTGTTAACTGCGGTTTGTCCTACTTGTAATGTCAGATAAGTATAAAAGAACAGATTATTTTCGAGGAAGCGACGTTAGAAGGAATTTTTTTAATATTTCCAAGATGGGTATTTTCATTATCTATGTATGGACATTTTCTGTAACACGAAGTGTAGAATATCGCATAATATATAGATTTCTAGATTGGTCGCTCAATTACGCATTCTTAGCCACAACGTTAAGAAAGAATTCCTCTCGTGTCCCAAATTTTTTGTTTTGCTCATTGCATATTCCGGCGCCTAAAAGGTTACTAGGCTAACTCATGTATGGGTTAGCTACTCGGATGTGACGTCAGCTTTGTTCTCTCACCATCAACCCGTTGACAACAGAACAATCCAACGTCCGTTTTCCCCAGAGCCTCGGTTACCCAGGCTCCGTGAGGTAGCAGCACTGTTAATCCCCTCAACTCTGCCTGGGGAAAGAATGGCTCTGCATTTATTAGGTTTTACCCCAGATTAGGGTAGAGACGCTGATTGGCTAGATCTCAGGCCAACTATGAAATAAAAAAATCAAATAACGACATACTTTTACAAGATAATGTTATCCTATGAAAAGTATTCGACATTGAACTTATATTAACACAAAAATTAGTAAAAATTCAAATTCACAGTTGTTTATAAAATAAGAATTACGACAGGATTAACCAGTATCCGTGAGGTGGCAGCGTTGTTTAGCCCCACACGAATAACATACAAATTAAATAAGGATACCTTTTTTATCAAATAATGCTCTATTATAAAAACTATTCAAAATTAAACATATATTAACACAAAATAAATAGAAATACAAAATTTCAGTTGTTTATAAAAAATATACATTACGGCAAGATTAACCAGTGTCCGTGAGGTGGCAGCATTGTATAGATCACGCGGATAAACAAACAAAAGCCGACTAAGTAACCAGACTCTCTTCTCGGCGTAGTTCCGCGCAGCCGACCGACAGTCGGTTAAGCGAGACTATTTTCCCTAATGATCTCACCATCGCGATCCTAAGCTTATCCTGAGTGTGTTCGCCGATCGGCAGCAATTTTTCAGGCATTCTTGATAAAGATACAACGTAGTTGGAAATGGAGGCGTACGTCTAATAGCGCTTTTGATTCCGGCGTCATTTCCCCATAGTATGACGTCACATAGCCTCCCCGAAATCCTCGTTGCATGGAACGTCACTTCCTGCGCTATTAAACGGCGTTTGGAAACAACACTGTCAAAGAAGAATGTTCCCGTCCTTAGGCCAGTGTTCAACAATAGGCTAGTTCGTGTCGGACTCGTGACCTATGAAGACTGCAGTCAATTACTAGGACAAGCACAACCGATTCATCTAACTTCCGCACGCTGGCTCGGATATATTTACCAGTCGTAGTGTGATTTGGGACGTCGCCCTAGGCATAATACACAGCGATCACTTTGCCGTACGTTCCATTGTGCCCGGTACTCACCTGGGAACAATCGAGGAAGTGTGGGATTTATCGGCCTATTGTGGGCATTCCAAGATAGGTAATTGTCTCTTGGCTGAGATGTAGGTACAGTCATCCAGCAATTCATTTCACAATAACTTGGTATAGATATTTGAACAAGTTGTAACAAAACGCATTGTATCTTATATTAATTCAACTAATCTATCAAATGTGTTCCCATCCGCATATAAACAATTTAATTCTACGGAGATTGCTCTCTTAAAAGTGCACAATGATATGCTTTTTAATGTGGACAATAGTGACGTTTTTACACGTTGTAACATTACAAAGCCAAACACACACAGTAATAAGTTCTGTCCTGAACAGCGAACGTGTCACGTGACACAATAGAGAACGTTTTCAACCAAACAACTGGTTCGGCGTGAAAAGGGTACAATTTACTTACAGTGAAATCACAAACACTTTCATAACTATTTTAATCTTGTAAATTTACTAATAAAAGCATACTCTTAGCTGTATGATATTGAATATGCTCCATACCTGATATCACATTACTATTTTGCTTTCACGCATGCACACACAGGCACACGCACACACGCACATACATGCACGCACACGCACACGCACACGCACACGCACACGCACACGCACACGCACACGCACGCACGCACGCACGCACGCACGACACACACACACACACACACACACATCCCCCCACATACACACACTGGGCTACGGGCCTCGACCATTGACATATCAAACCTTCAAAATCAATCGCCACAGTACAGTCTTGAAGACGGCCAGTGGCAGGACAGTATCTTTAATACTGTTGATGGTGTTAAGTTGATGCAACTTCGTGCGATTGTGTTAAACGTTATTAAAAAATTAGTTTTCATCTGGTAATTTTATGACTATGGAATGGTAAAGAAACTCACTAAAAGACCCCACCGCCGACAGTAGAAGGCGCACAGCATGGCAAAATGCAATGAAATTAGAGCTGTTATAAAAATGCGCCATAAATTCTGTTTATCCGCGGTCTTGTCTCGGTTCCACCGACGACACACACATGTGGAGCTGTGTAAATTGTGAAATTCCAGGAAGCGGATTCAACAAAAGTGGCAAATAGTGTCTTGTTTCCCGGCTTTCAGGAACATTCAGTCTATAAAAACAAAATACACTGGTATTTGTGTGGGCCCCTACCCTGCGTGGGATTTAGGCACATGCCTACAGTGCCTACTGGATAGGGGAGGGCGGGATAATACGCCCATTTGAGGCAGTACGCCCATAGCACATGTTATGTTTTTCAAGTGCTGACATTCTCGCTTTCTTCTGACAAGAGCGTTAATGTGAATGTTCAAAAGTAAGTATGGATATTAATCGACGTTTTGTGATTTTCTTGGTTTTTATGTTAAAATTAACGTCTACTTTTGTGTGAATAAAGTCATCGTAACTAAAGGTAGAGTGTTACCACTATGCATGTGTCATCATAATTAACTTGTAAACATATTAGTAACATTAATTGTAAGCACGCTTACTAGAGACACCTACTGATCAAAATAGCCCTAGTGGGGCAAGACGCCTACCCATTAAGGGGGAAATACGCCTACATAGGCGTTTTACCCCATACCTGTTTTGGCTATATATTATAATATATACAAACATGATATAAAGTACAGAAACATCTTGTATGATGACAATGACTATAATGATAATTACACAATTATCAATACCAATCTCACTACTTCCAATTCAATATGCACACTTAAATTTATCTAAGTCGGACACTATGTATGCAAGATCATATTTACTTATTATATCGATTTTATTATTAGGTGTTCTCATTAGCAAATATCAAAAGAAAAATGTTTTACATCGCTATCCAAGCAGTGTACGACATCAAAGATTGTTGTGAATGTCAAATCCCGTCCCTGTGCGAATTGTCCCTTTTGGTGGGCATATTGCACCAGCCAAGGAGCAATATGCCAACTTTTAAAGTTTGTGTATATCTTTAAAAAATATATAGTAATCAGACTTTGAATGATGGCTTTAGTAATAAAGTGTAACATCCTCTTGGTGAGTATTAAGGTATTTTTACGCATCAATATTACTGATGTGTACGGGTTCGTTTTTTGTGGCGTTTTGCATTTCATATCTCTTGTTTGAAAATCTTTTATATTGTTTAAACCTACGTTTAATATGTACTATATTTCATTTCATTACGAGATCATGAGCTGTGTGTAAAAAATCCTTAGGAAAATTTAGTGAATTTAATTGAGATTTACAACGAAGCTCTCACCATTTTATCAAATATTTTAGTCGGTCCCTTTTCGATGCACAATGAACTCATGTGTGAACTGGCGCCCTCTGTTGGCGGCGACCTTTTCTGCTCGGTCCGCCATATAAAGGCACCGGCTCGATCAACACTGGAGCTATTTTTGGGAAATATCGACCTTGACTGTCGATATCAGTCGATCTCTATTCTGTAGCTTGCGTGCATATTCTATCAGGTGAAAATTAAATGGTTCAGTTGTCCCGTTTTCCTTCCGCGTCGACCTTTAATGAACACTAACAGGTGCGTGCCCAGAGGCAGGCGGGACACTGGTGGTAGTTCCCCATGACAGTCGTGATAACAAACTGCCTGTTATATATGTTATATAAGTATGCGTATTTCCAGCCGTCTTACAAAATAACACATATTATAGTGCACCTGAAAATGCATACGGTGACGGTCTTGTAGTAGCACAATGTTCAGTCTGGCGATTGTAAAGCAGCTACTGCTGGTGTCGCATTCACTGCTGAAGTGGTGCAAGTCTGGCGAAGAAGCACGCCATTGTGTTTGTTCTCATATATCGTTGATTTTATGTAGGCTACAATTTCTGTTAAAATATTTGTCTTTCCTTGCCAGAAAATCTATCCGTGCCACGTGACAAATTATAATAAATTACACCCATTTGTGCAGATAAAACCGTGTACTATATAGATAACCTTTGCAGGTAAACAAAGTGCACGGGTTGTATGTAAAATCCCCGAACTAGTCCCCGAGGGAGATTTCCTCAAGTACGCGCACGCATTTTTACGACACACGCCCCTGATTTTGTTGTCTTCGTCCCTTCAAAATAACGCCGAGAGATAATGACGATTACTCACAATGCCACGGGACAACTGACGCTGAGTCACTTCAATTAGGTGATGGCTGCATTTCGACACGGTCCCTTATCAGGCGATCGCGAGACCAGTCGCGGCTGTTTTGTAGGCGTCATTGTGCATTCGTTGCCCGTCGCGCCAACATCAGAGATCAAGTAGCGTGGCTAGAGCTTCCCAGCGCAGGAGACCGAAGTCGGAATTTCAGCCAGAAACATGGGCGACAAACCAGGTGAATATGACGTTGGTTGACTATGCCGTTTAGTCGCGATTGCGTTGGCAGGATATTACGTCATTTGGCATTGTTTGGGTTTCACACGTAAAGCCGCTGGTCACAGAATCGCGTTTTACGTTCTAGCACGCTCTTGTACTCGGAATACGTATATATGCTGATTAGTTACAGCACAATCGTGAGTAAATTATATATTTGCAAGGGCCCCGTATCGATTCATTCCTGATAACGATTGTTGAACTATCTATCTATATCAGGGCGCTTGAAAACCCTCTAATATTAACGCACTGGCTCAATATCGAAGTAATTACGCATTACGTCACTTAGGCTAATTGGGGTGTCGTATATTTGGGTGTGGTGTGCTGTGGTGTCGGCCACTCCCCAATACATGAAAGGCTTTTGTCGACAAAGACAATGCAGGCAACAAAGTGACTTGTCAACGAGTAGTTGCATCTGCCGAGATCAATTAGGGAATTGGTTCGGCGACAGCTACTGTCGGCGCTAACTGATGTCGTCATTTATAAGCTCGCTTGCTGTACCACGCACCGGTGACATGATGATCCGTGATCATTTATTCACGATATCAAATCGTCGCATACATTATGCAAGCCGTAGCATGCACGTCGTTGTTAACTAAACGCAGGCAGCGAGAACTCAGTACTCATGCACGCATGCACGCACGCACGCACGAACTCTCACGCACGCACGCACGCACGCGCAGTAACATTGCACTGTGACTAATGTCACTCGTTGGTCGAGTATTACGTAAAAACACGCACCGACTGGCTTCTTTGAGACGGCAGCTTCGATCGCTGGCAGCATGCCACCCCAGGGCACTAAACAGCACCAGACAATCAACCAGGGTGTCGGGTTAAAACCCGACAAACAGGAACTCAACCCAACCACGCAAACAAAAGCACTCGACACACGAGCCAGCTGCATTTTAAAACTATTTCTTTGCCGACGTTCTATTATTATATTCCGACGTTTTGTGCATCGCTGCTTTTCATCTCTTGTTGCCAAGGAAACGAGCTCATCTCGGGTTACTTTCCGTACAATTGAAGTTTGGGGATTGAGATGGTGTAGACATGTACTCGAAACTAGGCTATCTTTGGGCGTGTAAACATAGCCGCTGAATACACAAACACCGAGTCATCTTATAAAGTGTTACTATATGTGCACAATAAGTATGACATATAAACAAACAGGCAGTTTGGACTGTACATTGGCTCGGCTCCGAAAGTTATTGTGTAGGTAGAAAACGGAGAGAATTGTCGATTTTAAACCTTGACCGATATCCGCCCAATCATAGACAACGCAAAATCAGACGCTCCTCTATAAATCAGTTGATCCGGGCTATTGTATTATATCAATCGTATTTGATATCAATTTAGCCGAGACACTAGAAATATGACGCTCACTATGTTGTCTGTGTTTAAATGTAGACCATACACATAAACATAATTAGTTAATAATATACAATTACTAAAAACAGTTCAACATTTGTAAATAGAAGTTTAGAACGTCGCCCTCTCCAGAAATTAGGCTCATGTTATAAAATGGTGTTTGAAGGTCGTTCAGGTCCTGGTTTCAAAGAATTTAGGTCGATATATTTTAACGAGAGACGCGGAGAAGCCAGCAAGGCCGATCGAGCCACACTACAGGCAACACTTTTTACGTGGGAGGGGGTTGAAACTCCGCGGGAGAGGTCTGGCGTCTTCGGATTACCCGAAAGGGGAAGATAACATCTAATTAGGCATGGCACATTTAACGGCCAAGAAAGGCACGTGTAACTGATAAACCGCTACAGTGTTAGGGTGAACCCAACCATGTGTATCAACTACAGCGAATTGTTGATCAAATATCGCACCGCTGCCCCCTCAAACGACCACATATACAATTATACTGAACGCGCTTCAGTGATTCGACCCTAGGCTTACTTGACCTTATAGACTTAGTCTTTTCGTTGGGTGTAGGACACTCCTGCGTTGGACGTGGTCAGTGTTTGAATGCATAGTTGTGTATAAACTGTGGCCCAGACGTCACATGAGTCATTCTATCTCCGGCGCTTTCATTGTCCGTCTGTCGGTAAGTGGAAATGCATTGATTGTTGCACGGGGTGTCGTCAGTGTGCCTTATACCGAGACTGGGGTGACTGATGGTGACGGGGGATATTGTACGTAGCCCGTGTCGACTGATAGCGGTTCTGTAGAAGAATGAACGTCTCCCTGCGGGGGTGGGGAGGGGGTGGACGGATGATTGTCCGTCCAGCGACAAAGCCGTGCTTTGTTCTGGTTCCCGACCAGATCATAGATTAAAAGGAACGACACATAGGCCGCCTATTTATATATGACCCCTTTTAAGCCCTTTAATTGCATATATCCATATCAGTTCCGACTCAAGGTTTATCACGCAGTGGTTGGAGAGTTCAACAATCACGTGATCTATTTCGACCTCTCTACGAGTCATCCCCATCGACTACGATCCTTTGGTATTCTCTAGAAATCTCGTGTATTCTACCCTCTTACGTAGTCTACCCTCTTACGAGCTATATGTTGTTGTTGTTGTTGTTGTTGTTCTACTCTTGTTGTCCCTGTCGTCAGGGGTGAGGCTGGCCAATGTTACTGTCATATTTTCTTCATCTTTCCTCTCCTCACGTTTCTCGCACTGCCTTCTCTATCAACAGTCTCCGGTCAACTTCTATATTTTGCTGTTGTACGTTCCATTCTCCTCCCACTACTTCTACATCTCTCTTCACGCAGTCGTCCCGTCGCATTCTTGGTCTTCCTCGTCTCACTTTCTCACCACTTTCTGGGCATCTGATCTCTTTGCAAATTATTCATCTCCCATTAATTCTATCCACATGTCCGGCCCATGTCAACCGACTCCTCACCAGCTTCTTCTTAAAAACCTTTACTCCAACCTGCCCCCGACACCATAGTTCCGTCTAAGTTGTGGTCTTTCTCCCCTCCTCCCATCTCCTCCCCCTCCTGCCATCTCCTCCCATTCTCCCATCGCCTATTCTGTTTTCCGTGCTCTTTGCGTCAATGCTTCCTCATTCAGTGTGCATGCCTGCGAGTGTACGCGCGTGCGTGCGTGCGTGTGTGTGTGTGTGTGTGTGTGTGTGTGTGTGTGTGTGTGTGTGTGTGTGTGCGTGCGTGCGTGTGTGTGTGTGTGTGTGTGCGTGCGTGCTGCGCGCGTGTGTGTGTGTGCGTGCGTGCGTGCATGCATGCATGCGTGTGTACCATACCCATTTTCAATATGCCTCAACTATTTTAATTTTCACGTTTATCTCAACCTCGTTGTGCAGACATTGAAGACAAGTCCGTATATCGCGTACGGAACACTGCCATCAAGAACGCAGCTGTCTGACTTTCGAGATAAAAGGATGCCATATTGGTGACGCGTATGACCAGTCGATGATGTCACGTGACAGTCTGTGAGTCACAGCCACATGTCGCCAGACTCCTCTGTGTCAGTTTTTATTAGTCACCAGATGCAAATATCCGTCTCGACTCTCGTTGCCCATTGTAGTGATTGAGGTCACGTGGTCAAATGGTCTGGCGTCGGATGTAGGATTATGACGTCACATCACGCCCAGACAATGGCCTGTCTCGGGTGACAATGGCCATCTGCCGGTGTTGTGGACGCCAGGCTCATTCCCTTCGATGACTCAGCCAACTTTGCCCTTAGAAAACATCTTCAAAGAGTGTGGTAGTAATTTATACTTTTCACAGAAATGTACAGTCGTGGAGAATTAGATTATGTATACTTATGGAGAAATACATGTAACGTAAAATCGCATTTTATTAAATGCCATCTGCCGAAGTCTTTAATGAATTGTTTGGTAAGTGTGACGTTAACGACAATACGGTTGTGACAAGGGCGAAGGGTATCTGGCAGGTACAGGGTCAGTGTTTTTCGGGCAGGATACTGTATATTTGATGATTAGTGGTTACCGCCTTTTACCGCGAAAATCGCACGACATCCAGTTTAAATAAGTGATTGTTTTAACTGTTACCACTGAATATAGATCGTACAGATGAATTCGACAACATACATAATAACATTAAAATAACAATGTATTTATTTTAGCTTATTTATTTATTTATCTTAGCAACTTATTGTTTATCTTAACTATTTGATCTTTGTATTTAATTTGACTTATGTAGTAATTCATTTATATTTTAGATATAATATATCATGCTAATGTGAACCGTTTTGATTACTTTAAAACGTTCTATTAAGAAACATAATAATAATTATTATTAACAATAACAAGTTAAAAAGGTAAGTTCTATATCCAACCCTCGGGATTGCTCAAAGCGCTTTACACTTTACTTCCCCGACATACCTGTTTTTATCAGATACCATCTCAACTTCTCTGGGAAGCATCCATATGCTACAATTAATGCGCGAACCCTGCTCGTACACATATCCACCACTGTCTATAGCCAGGCACTCATTTATACAGCTGAGTGAACTGGAGCAACTTGCCCAAGGTTTTAAAACACATGCAGCACATGATTCGAACCCTGGTCCTCTTTCTTAGTGGAGAGTCCGAAGCTCTGAGCCACTGCGCTCTACAATATCATATGGGGGGAATGTATTCCTTACAATGCTGTAACACTATTAATATTACTAATCTTTGGAAACCCTAGCATCATTTCTGCTCGGCAGCCACAGCAGTCGGAGTTTTACAATCATTCTCACCAGGCGGATGCATTTAATAGATATTCATTATGAAAGCGATGACTGAAGACAACAGCCGAACTGCTAGCTTCACGTGATCATTAATCGCGCGCGGGACAATTCCACATCCGTGTCATTCCACATCCGTATCGCAGACAGACTTTGTACCATGTTTGTGTCACGCGCTTTATGTCAAGTTCCTATAAGCACTGCTAGGTACGCAAATAGCACATCCCAATAACACATCCGGGTCCACGCGACAACAGTTTTTTCTCTCCCAAGATATTCGTACTACTCGTAATGCTCTTCTCAGAAAGATACGCATTGTTCTGGTGATATTGATGACGACGATAACGATGACGACGATGATGATGATGTTACATCAGCCAGAGAGAATGTTCAACTTCTTTAAGTATCTAGAACAGGACGTCTGTCGTAGCCGATGGATTTCCTCTTGTCCTCATTTATTCCCAAGACCCGGATGAGTACCGGGCCTAGCGGAAAGGGAACATGATCCCGTGGGATACTCTCCTTCCGCAGTCCCACGGGCAACTGTCTAAAGGACAACTGGTTGGGGTTCTTGTTTAAGGTTTCTTATAGAATGTCAATATTGTATCAATATAACATGTTCAATGGAAGGTATTTGTTTAGCAAACTAAGGCGTTCCCATTGTGTAGCCTGTGTTCTGTAGAAAGTAGTTATCTGCGTCGATGCTAAACCCTGCCAAATATCAGTGGGGAAACCACGAAAGAGGACACGTATTTTCTTTCCTGCCAAACGGATAGAATATCTGGAATATATGTGATGTAATTCCTTGTGGCCAAAAGTTTTGCGACTGACTACGAAAATACATGTTGCATAATCTTACATTTAGCACAGATGGTTTATTTATAGCAAATAAAATACTTCATTTTTAAAAGCTAATTTGATGCTGAACGGATTGTATTGATATTTTGGTTAGTTAACAACGTGTTTCCCACGGACTATAACGAATGAAACAGTTAAGGTTCGAACAGCATGGTGCCTCAAGATATTCAACTTCAAACAAGTTAGTAATATGTGAACCAGTCACTGGCAATGAACCAGAAATGTGTACAAACATGCGATTTATATCGTCCAGTGGAACAATACTTGCATGAGCATATTGGTTAGCAATGCACTCATTTACGTGGTTTGTTAACAACGTATTTCCCACGGTCTCTAACGAATGAAACATAGTTAAGGTATCTCAAGTTCTTCAACTTCAAACGATAATATGTAAACCAGTCGATAAGATGTGAACTAGTCACTAGGCAATGAACCAGGAAGTTGCACAAACATGCGATTTATATCGACCAATGGAACAATATTTGCATGAGCATATTGGTAAGCAGTGCAGTCATTTACGGCCGTCTATTCAGACACAATTCCCCCGTTAATTCCCGCGAGCAAATGCACCGAGTCAGCGTCGCGTGGAACACACGCTTCCCCGAGGCTAAACATCGACAACGCATGCTATAAGTCTTTGCCAGTGGCTCACGTAAACACAACATTCACATAAATCGTGCCACAAACCCAAACGTTGACTTGTCCACGGCCTAATACCGCCCACGGTCTAATACCGCCCACGGCCTAATACCGCCCACGGCCTAATACCGCCCACGGCCTAATACCGCCCACGGCCTAATACCGCCCACGGCCTAATACCGCCCAGGGCCTAATACCGCCCACGGCCTAATACCGCCCACGGCCTAATACCGCCCACGGCCTAATACCGCCCATGGCCTAATACCGCCCACGGCCTAATACCGCCCACGGCCTAATACCGCCCACGGCCTAATACCGCCCACGGCCTAATACCGCCCACGGCCTAATACCGCCCACGGCCTAACACCAAACTACGTGTTGCAGATATGAACGAGGTGACGAAATTCAACAAATCCCAGCTGAAGAAGACAGATACGAAAGAGAAGAACACGTTGCCGACTAAAGAAGGTACGATTGCTTTGTCCCCAGGCAGGGACAGGTGTGTTTAATGGCACAGAGATGAAAACTGACACCTGCGACCACATGACCATATGAGGCCCACGTGAAAATGTGAGATAGTCTGCGACTGTCTTTGTGTGGTGTGTCGGCCTTTCAATAGCTAGCATAAAGCCACATGGAATATGTACTTCGTACAACTGGGCTATTTTATTCCGTCACATATTTCCAGAGAACCCCATTGTAACGTGACCTGCAGATGTTGGCAATACATAAATGACAAAATGGGTATGTGAATGTACAAACAGAGAAAACAGTAAGTTTTTATATAACGCAGTATCCAGTCGTTAGGATTGTCTTTACACTTTACTCCGTGGCAGACCTGTTCAATCGAATACCGTCTCGACTTCTCTGAAAAGCATTCAGCCACGATGTAATTAATGCACGAACGACTATCGTACACAAATACGCACACTGTCTATAGCTAGGTACTCGTTCATACAATTAAGTGAACTGGAACAATGTAGAGTGAATGAAATTGTCCATGGTTCGACACGGATTAGGGTTAATCATTTATGTTACGCCCCATAAAGGGTACACAGCATAATGAAATAATTACACCATAATTATAGACTGTAATTTCGGCACATTTGACCCGTTTGACATATGTTTCAGTCATCGACCAAGAGAAACAAGCGCCAAAATCGTAATGACGTCCCTTACTGAACCTTGCTGTCATCACTCGCATCACTTCCGGTGATTTGCCGCTATGCACTCTGGGACATTGCTACACCGAAGGGGTCAATCGGTGGCCTTATTGCCGTAACGCTGCCTGATGTAACAAGCATCCCGGTGCTATAACAAACGTCCCCGGAGCGTGTAACAGAGCCTCATGTTACTGTCTGTTTGCACGTTGTGTTTTATTCAACTGATGCTTTCCAGATTCATGTAGATGCCTTTGAATGTTTTTCTTTATGAACATGACGGATGTTGTTAAGTTGCCAGTGTAAGTTTCGTTATGTGTTGATCTAATCCACTACAACGTTGCAAAATTGTTAGACAATTAGAAAACCCAATGGACAATTACAGAAATGACACAAGCTGTATAGTATTACAACATCGTCATTATCCCGAAGTCACAAGTGCAGTTCATTGTGGATTTCAACAGACCACTAAATGCAATCTTATACTTAATATGATTTTGTAATCTATGCCAATTTACCCTGTTTTATACTTGACATTATCCAGATTGTATGAGACCTGACAACAATCACTGTACTATGGCTAAGCAAACGGACGTGTGCATTGTCACGTGACACATTTGAATTTCCGATCGTAACAATGTCACATAATGTTACTAAATCCAATACTATAGCTATAGCTAATTTGTTGTTTGTTTCATGATTACTTCCGTGAATGAATTTGTTCAAGATTTATGGCCAGTGTATTTAATTTACCGATAATACATGGAAGAACAGTTTGAAGTTGAAGATGTGCAGCCTTTTGACAACCGCATTGACTGATGGGAAATGCTTACAATGGTTTGCTGACGGTTTCGATCGATATTTGGTTTAATCAGTAACGTTTTTGCTTTTGCGCATTATTTGTTTTAATAGTAGTTTGCGAATCAGCATAAGCCATTAAAAGGTGTACATTCCACAACATATTCAAGTCATCATTCAGTAAGTAAACGCAAATCTAAATAGTGGCCTATGTGTCACATGACGCAAAGCTTCGCTGCATTCCAATACGTGATATTGAAATTGCAAATTGTTTATAATTAAGACGTTATTATTAGACTTGCTTCAATAAAGCACCGATGCTGAAATTTGCTGATTAATTATCTTGAAATTATGGCATATTTTACCATGCAACTGCAATGTCAGTAGAACTTGTTCACGTGGTCATTTTATATTACTCGATAGGTTACAAAAGGGTTCTCTCTTCGGTTTCTCAGTATTATGATTGTCTGTGTCAGTATAACAGTGTGTCATCTGGCGATACAACTACGCATTATGTATTGATTAAAGAACAAACACGATCCTAAAACAAAACAGCTGTGTTGTTCTTTGTCTCAGTTTCTGTATCTGTCTGTCTGTCTGTCTGTCTGTCTGCTCTCTCTCTCTCTCTCTCTCTCTCTCTCTCTCTCTCTCTCTCCTCTCTCCCTCTCTCCCTCTCTCCCTCTCTCCCTCTCTCCCTCTCTCCCTCTCTCCCTCTCCTCTCTCATCTCCCTTCCTCTCTCTTCCTCTCCTCTCTCCTCTCTCCCTTTCTCCCTCGCTCCCTCTCTCTCCCCTCTCTCTCTCCACATACACGCACGCACGCACGCACGCACGCACGCACGCACGCACTAAACACACGCGCGCGCGTTCTTGCGTATCCACCGTAGCTCCCTGGCGTATCTACCAATCTGCTGACAAGTCTAACACTGCGTGTCGGCTTTGAGAGTGACCAAACAATGGGATTCTTGTTATGCGCTGCTGGGCCCTTAATTCCAAAGATTTGGACGGAAAGAAGTTATAGCTTTAAAGTAGTATTACTGAGACAGATCCGACAACCGGGTAGAGGTGTTGGTCGTTGGGTTGCCAATTTCATTCTCCCGTAAACACGTCTACAGAGCCAAGATAATATAGTGTTACGATGTGGATATAGAAGTAAAATAGAGGACATATTAAAGTGGATACAAGTAGTAATCAAAGGTGCAAATCAACCGGCCACGAGAACCCGCCTCTCAAACCCAAGGCTCGTGTTTTAAATACCCTGATTTGTCACACGGCGATTCCTTGTCAACAAGCCCGTGTCCTGATTTCATCGTCATTAATTTATGTAATTTGACAAACCATTGTCGTCTCTCGCTGTTTGATACGGTTGACGTTATCACGGGATATTTATTGACACTTCTGAGGCCGTCTGTTCGGTCGTGTATATCGGATTTAGCGACAAGAACCTCTGTTCAAGAAACGCCATGCATCATTGAGCCGACCGCACATTCTGAACGGGCCTGTCACTCGGCATGAAAGGGTCCATGAAAGCAACACGTATGACTCACGGGTAACAGCCGGGACTATGTCAATAATATTAAAGGGTCTAGAATTGCCTTTGGGTGGGCTGCTTGCTCTGGTGACATATGAAAAGAATCAGCCAGGACTACGCCAGACGTGGTGGACAGAAACACGTACCGATGTTGCACAATCAAAGAACTCTTGCGGAGAGTTATGTCACTCGCGTGAAAGCTACTGTTGCAATTTCGCAGTGCTAAATGTGCAAACGTGTACATGCACAGGCATGCTTGCCTTCGTTGACAAAGACCAATACTGGCTCACACTAATACAATTATTTAATTCTGAGGTGAAAACGCCAAAGATTTAAGCGCTCAAATCCTTGAAGATGCTCTACTCTGGTCATTGCTAATGTTTTGCCGTGCGAAGCACTTGTATTCTAAAGGCAATGTTCAGGACGAAATGCGTTTTGTAAATCCCTAGGACGCAAAGTAACACTAGTGTCTGTCTGAAGAAGGTGTTATAATTATACATTTGTGAAATAAAAAGAAAAATTGTCAAACTACATAAATACAGACGTGAAGTCGGAACTGTGCCTCTCGTAGTCTCAGGTAGGGCACGTGCGCACAATTTGAGGCCATATCGATGTGGTCATTTGAACTATACCTTTGGCAAATTGTGTAATTTTGAAGCGAAATTTATTCAACATATCAATCCACCAAATCGATTTAAGCACACCCTGGTTCTTTCACTGTGGCCTGGAGCAGATTACACCGTGTTTACATGTTAATTCTTGCAAGTCTTCCTTGCATCTAGCCACATACAAGGGACATATTCGCATAGAAGAACACATGACAGTTGTCTCCAATTTGCAATATGGTGTTTTATTGCTAAAATGGTAAACAGTCTTATGTATATAGCAATGATAACATATACAGGTTTGGTGTTCCAAATACGTTAAGATTCAGAATAATGTTTGGTTATTTGTGGCAACACCATGGGATGCACCCAAATATGCAACATCAATCGAATTACTTAACCCCGCCATGCGCAGATTAACAAATAAATGAACGAAATGCAAACACGAGTGGCACCGTAATTCTTGTCTGTGTGTCACCGTCACGCGCTAGGGGTCGCTTCGGCTGATTACGTTAGTACCAGCCTACGGTACATCTAGGGCACAGCGCACTGTTGATTTTCCCATTGGCGGCCATGGATTGTTTTTAAATGTTAACCCAGTCACTGCAGTCATGTCACTGATATGCTGATGAAATGTCATCAAAAAACATATCTCAGGCTCTCTTAAAATGCATGCATGTGCACTGCCCCTCACTATTTACCAAACTGAACACGCTTTTCTGCATCCGCAGGGTCATGTAAGATCAAATGGCTAAAAATCACTACGCCAATTACATTCTGCCCAACATGCGTCATTGCACTGCAGTTACATCATAGCACTGATCCTACTAGTATGCCTGTCCTACTGTACTCATTTCACATAAAAAGAATTTTTCTAAATCTCAAATGACACAATTATCAAGGTACTACATTCGTATGGGTTAGACCAGGAAGTCTAATTGTGCTCTGACCCCTAATAGAAATTTTCATTTTGTTTTTAAACATTGAATTCAAGCTCTTTTGAAAGGTACACATATAGCATGCAGAATGGAAAAAAATCAATGGCATCCCTTCATCTAGTAATGTTTTACCCACTTTACAAATGAATAGCACGCACGCACGCACGCACGCACGCACGCACGCACGCACGCACGCACGCACGCACGCACGCACGCACGCACGCACGCACGCACTCTGGACACAAGAACAATAATATTCTAACGATAGATGACAGTTGTAGCTTCCGACTAATGCATACTAGGAAAATCAGGTTATACATTTCTTATCTTAAATGTCCGATTTAATATTGAGTTTACCACATTATCATAGACATATAGCGATTTGCGTTGTGCTGATAATATACACGATTTTATGCCTATGTCAATATATGTCTTTTATGGGATTTGCATTTTACATAGCTGTACGTTGTGGTTTCGATAAGTACTTATATCCGACAAGTTGTCTAAATGCACATAATCATAATACATGCTTACGTTTGCCCCAAACAGGTTGTACTGCGCGAAAAAAATGACACTTCAGTATTAGTCAAGATCGCCAAACACAACACAAGTACTTCACTACTTGCCGCTAATGCCATTGCAGCCACCATAATAATCGATTAAAATTCATGATTTCCGTGATCATTGTCACCGGCAAAGTGTTCCATTGCTTCTGCTTGTAATAATCCTTCGGACAATATAACTGAAATACGCTATTTGGGAACAGTTCGATTATTACAACCAAAACAAAACAAAGTCCTATGAGCTATGTGTTAACATGGAGAATAACGGACTTCCTGCCCCCAGCCTCGTTTTCGCGCGCGAGACTTACACGCCTTATTTGTTCGGCTAAGTGTTCAATACTGCATGTTTCTAGGGACATCATTGACCTGACGTCACAGAGACGCGATTTGCGAATAGCAACCGAAACACTATAGTCTCCCGAAACACTGGCCCGCGATCTCTGATCGTCCCTCGTCATCACCTACGGCAACGGCGCGTCATGGCACCGATGGCGGTGAACGTCGCTTGAAGCGTCTTTCGCCTTCAGCGACACTGACACTGCTGGCCCTACGTACACGTAGCGAAACTGGATCTTTCTCAAAGTCGACAGCGAAGCCGACCGAACAACAACACGAAACTTCTGTCGGACATCCGCGATGCTCCGACAATAAGACGTCAAGTGTGAGAGATATGTCGCTGTTGTCATTGACATCTGCGTCTGTCAAGACATGCATGCGCCGATCGGCCAATGGTCTAAAAATTGACATTTCTACCGATCTGTGATGATGACGACGGGAAATTCACTGAGTGTTGCCATGATGGTCTTTGTAACACAATAGACTTTGATTTTATTTTTAAAAAATGGGTTTATTAATATTACAGAACGGGTCTTATACAAAATGGGTCGCAACTCAAGAGTCAAACTGAATTTTATTTTCACTGCACAGAATTAATTACATGACTAATTACAACTTCCATTACATAATTTTCTCCTTAAATTCGTAGCAACATTAATAAAAAATCCATTCTACAAATACTGCTAGTTCATACTCTAAACATGCACCTTTAACAAATATGTCTACAATATTATCACAGGCTGAAGTACCCCTAGGGTATGGTACAATGAAGCTTTGTCGTATTAAAAGTACCTATGCCAAAGTACACCATCAGATCTTTACAAAATATACTTTGATCACCGCCTATCTAAAGAGCAGTTCGTTTTTATTATAAATCATGTTTCACTGCAAAACCCACCGACCAGCAAAACGTGTTTTAATGTTCTAAATAGGTGTGTCAGGAATAAGTAGTTTGTATAAACAAACTGTAGCATGTAGGAGGAAATTTGAAGGTGTTAGGAGACAAGCGTATATTGTGGGAAGGTGTTCGTGTATTACCAAGACATGTGGGGCCTCGAGATGACGCCACTGACAGAGAAACAACAGAAGGTACGGGTTTGTGAAAACAACTGGGTAAGAAGAATTATGGGAGTGAAAAGAACGGTACGTGAAGAATGAAGGAATTGAGGATAGAGTAAAGGAATGTTAACAGGAAGTCGGTGGGGAGTTGACTGAGGTGGGCTGGGCGTGGGAAGAGACTGGGAGATTGGCAGGTGAACTAAAGTCATTTCCGCCTTACCAAAACATCTTGACAGTCAGAATGTTAGAACATATGCAGCTTACACCATAAACAAAAACAAATGAACTGAAAACGTGGACGACCAGTATTTAGAAAACATAATTTATAACATGGTTTTGCAATAAAAACAAACGGAGGACCTCCCATTAAAAAAATACATATATTAAATATTGATGCTGCTGGTTTCCTGCAACCCTTCCAACTCTCCACGTTTGTTTCTACTTAATCGTCAGTTGACACGCTCTGTGTCTGCACCAGTCCTCTGTGGACTGGACGAGTCTTCGTCACCGAGAATGTCAGCGAAGCGTTCACACACACGGCCGTAGTGTACACCGTCCCAGTAGATCTTGCCACAGCGGCCACACACGTAGAACAACTTCACTTTGTCGAAGATTCCCCCAGGCACGGGGTCCAGTTGTAGTGGCACGCCGTCGCCGACGGTCAGCGTTGCCATGTCGACGTGGTCAGTCGGACGGTCAGTGTCCAGCATGACAGCACGGCTGAGTTCACAGGCTGAAACACATCAATGAATAACAGTTGGAAAATTTTCACAACAAGCAACCAAGGGTGGATAGAGAGATCATGGCGAGGGTGGGTGGGAGGGTGGCAAAAACATATAGGAAAAATTTAATTGTTCAAAGACCTAGGGGGCATGACCCTGGTCACCCCTTGGATCTGCGGGTGACATTATTCCTAATACGTTCATGCAGAGTTCGTATGCTCTTGAGTAACTACAAAATTCCTTGCTTTTTCCAGCTTAGAAATAACCCTGCCAAAACTGCATACATTTGTGCAGAACAGTCACAAAACCTCCATTTTAAGCTAAATTATGACATACAAACCAAGGGCAGCAGTTATATTAAAATCACCTAGTGGGCATTTTTATCTTTAAACATTTGTTAGCATATGTTTTGCCACTCACACACTTTCCATAGACAGAGAACTGAATGTTACAGGTGTACGCCATTTCACTGCCACCACTCAATTCTCTCACCGAGGAGAAAGTCCCTTTAGAAAAGCTCAAATATCAAAAACATTTAAATCATTTCAATTTTTTCCCCAAATTACACTGCAGTTAGATTAGCCTCGATTACACAGGCTATGCAAAGTATTCAACAGTGAACTTCTATTCACACAAAAAGAAACAGAAATACACATTTTCAGTTCTTTACGAAGCAGGTATTATGGCAGGATTAGCCTCTATTACCCAAGCTCGGCGAGGTGGCTGCACTGTTTAGCCCTTCACGTGGATAACATTCAAAAGCCAGCAAGGTGACCAGACAGCCTTCTTGGCGATGTTATGCAGCCGAGCGAGAGTTGGTTAAGCAAGACTACAATTAGATCAGACACATTGTCCACAGCCGTGAACAGAGGCGAATGGACCTATGCGCCTGGGAGTAGATGCACTTAAAGCAATCCCAAGCGAGTGTATTAGTATACAGATATACATACATACAGTAGTGAGACCAGCAATGCTGTACGGAACTGGACCTGGACAACAACAAAAGGACAAGAAGCAAGGACAGAGACGAATGACATGAGGATGTTGAGATGGATGTGTGGAGTAACAAAGCAAGGACAGAGACGAATGAGATGAGGGTGTTGAGATGGATGTGTGGCGTAACAAAGCAAGGACAGAGACGAATGAGATGAGGGTGTTGAGATGGATGTGTGGCGTAACAAAGCAAGGACAGAGACGAATGAGATGAGGGTGTTGAGATGGATGTGTGGCGTAACAAAGCAAGGACAGAGACGAATGAGATGAGGGTGTTGAGATGGATGTGTGGCGTAACAAAGCAAGGACAGAGACGAATGAGATGAGGGTGTTGAGATGGATGTGTGGCTAAGATCAGTGTGTGGATGTGACGAGAAGGGACAAGAACACATAGTGAACAGACTACTGCTGACAGACATACCAGGAACAAGAAAGAAAGGACCAAAGATCACGTTGAAAGATGCTTGTGAACAAGACATGTGGCTCAACGCAGATAAACAGGGCGACATGGAGGAAGAAAATCAACAGCCAGACGAGGGATCCCACATGAGAGGGAAAAGCCAGAGAAGAAAGACACACATACGTATGCTGCTGTGTTTGGCCCCGTCACTGGTAGAGCCGGTGGCATAAGTGAAGGCCTCGGGCCACTCTGTCCGTCTCTTGGTCCACGCCTCCTGCATCTCTTGACCAGACACTCGCAGATACTTGGCACAGTTGCACAGCTGAAACACACAGCACAGGTCACAGCTACTGGAGGCTCCCACTGCCATTTATAGACATACGAAACACTTTTTATATATACACATTTTATATATATATATATATATATATATATATATATATATACACACATATAAATAAAATATACTGTCTATATATATATATATACATACATATATACATACAGTCATGCCTCATTTATCCGCACACTTTGGCTCCCAAGGTTTTTGTTTTGGCTGGATAGACGAAACATGCGAATTAGCAAGACACCTTATTATACATGGCATTCCGGATGATTGTCACACAAAACCTGGATTATTGAAGATGAGATCAATGAGACATGACTGTACTATATATACATGTAATATATATATATATATATATATATATATATATATATATATACACACACTGTATATAAAATATATATAATTATATATATATATATATATAAATATACACACATACATACAGTGTATTATATACACTGTACATATATATATATATACATATTATATATATATATATATATATATATATAAAATAACATATATTATTATCACTGTATTTGATCAGACTCATTCTCTTTCCTTCTTCTTATGGTTTGCTCATCTCTCTATGTTAGCCACATGTTTGTGGCTAAAGTAATGTAGAGTTTGGTTGTAAGAGGTTCCCTTTGGTAGAATTAGTGAGTCCGCTACAGGTTACACATTTACCCCCTGTGTGGGATCTTTTACTTCCCTTGGCCAGATAAAAGGGATCACCTCCTTTTTGTCTCTCTTCCGAAAGACACAGGCAAATGTGAGGTGAACGAAATTGCCTAAGTTTCGAAATGGCGGCATCTAGGATCGAACTACCACCCCTTCGACTGCGTCTGGCGTTCTACCGTGTGACCACCGCTTCGCAGTGTATATAGAACTCAGAACTCAATTAATTGACTGTATTACCAAGGTGACCCTTAAAGTGATGTGAGACTAATAGCATGACTGGTGAAAAATGTCACACATGACGAGTACGAAACATTACCTGGCAGCGACTGAGTATGTCGTTGTGGGTGACCTTGACATTGAAGTGTTGCAGTATGTCGAGAACCTGCTCCTGTGCCTTGCCCGTTCTTACATTAAGGCAATGACCTTCAGGAACCTGGGACTTCAGCTGCAAAAAAAATAAAATAAACACATGTATTTGTAATTACTGTGGTGTCTTACTAGAGTGTTGTGAAGCATACAGATGCAGTAACAAAACAGAGTTAACAATATTATAAATTGAATTACTGCAGCATCGTTACTTTGTATGCTATCTTGTAAATCTTACTACAGTTACTACGTGTTTCAGTTCGAAAAGGGCACGTTACAAGTCACATGACTTCTGCTATGTCCCTCCAACAGCAGCAGCAACTCACCAACCATGAAGTTGTATTGCATTTATGATCTTTCCCATGATATGTGATATTAAGCAATATTATTATCTTGTTGTTGTAGAATAAACTTGTATTCGTTCATTCATAGTAAATAACCAAAAAGGCCATGAAAATCCCAATGCTCTCTTCAGAGAGCCTAGTTGGCAAAAAGGCAAATGTGAACGTCACCATTTTGTTTTAGATGTTGTTTTACATGGCATTTAAGTAGTGTTGTTTAGATATGGTTATGGGCAGCATGAATTTTTTTTATGAACTCACACAAGACAATATTTTATATTTTGCCTAAAATTTTTATATTTCGATGCCGGGAAATTACTGGAAAAAATTTGCCCATGCAAATCACATGGAGAATAATTGGTTTGAAACAAGACGAGGCAAAGCAGGCTACCCGGGCTTTGCAATGTTATGGGATGACACCTCAATAATGGCACTCACAGTTTGGTATGGCACACCTGATGTCAGAATGACTCGTCCTTCCGCTCGAGCGATCTGCAACATCATCGTCACCATCAAGGGAAAATGTTAATCTATGCATCAGAGTTAATCAAAGCTAAAAATTAACGTAATCACTTATGTCATTGACATTACGCTAGTTGTTTATTGAGAATATAAATCACATGGATCACACAACTGTGACACAAAACATGACATCACAGATTCCTAGTTTTCCCTACTCACTCAACTGGGAAAAATGTACAGGGCAGTCCCCCTCTTAACGCCCCCCCCCATCTCACTGACAGCCACCTGGATTATGCGACCATATTTCTATTGCATTTGCATTGTCTAATACAAATCACCCCCAATAGCAGCCACCCTGCTAATGAGACCAACGGCCACAATCAACGGCCAGGGCTACAAGAGTGGCAGATGTGTTCATGTATTCTTTGACATGTTTATTTATACACACACCAAGTGTCACAGACCCAGCCACAACAAATTATTTTAATAACATCCATCCATCCATCCATCCATCCATCCATCCATCCATCCATCCATCCATCCATCCATCCATCCATCCATCCATCCATCCATCCATCCATCCATCCATCCATCCATCCATCCATCCATCCATCCATCCATCCATCCATCCATCCATCCATCCATCCATCCATCCACCCACCCACCCACCCACCCACCCACCCACCCACCCACCCACCCACCCACCCATCCACCCACCCATCCATCCATCCATCACTCACCTCCCCTGCCCTATCGTGGCAGTCTGTGTTGTTCAGAATCACTGTGTCCACCCCACAGCACCGCAGCTGACGCCCCAACCCCTGGAGCATGCTGTCAACGACAACAAGTAGGTCAGCCGGAGCCAAGGTGGGTTGGTCGGCTCTTGGTTCTAGTGCTGCCACCTGGGGGACGCAAGTACAGTTAGTGTCAACTTTGAAACTTTCTAACACCAGGCACCAGTTGTATTCAGTGTACATAATACATTATAATTAATATACATTATATCAAACACACACATATATACACTTACATACACATACATGTATATATACTCTATACATTTTCATTCAGTTAAATAATAAACATAGCTTCAGATGGAATTCAGGATATTCCTTAGACAGTGAATACTCATTAATCAATTGTGCTACTGACAACTGAAGGAGATAATAAAATACAACATCAGTTGCCGCGAGCTGGCTAAAACAAACATGTTATCAACAAATATTCAGGTACTAACTATGCTGTGAGCGATCTCAGTAGGTTTCATCTTTTTCTCTGCGGCTTTCTTGTGTCTCTTCCCGCTACGAGAAGACTTCTGACCAAACGTGCTGTCTTCGGAAGAGGCACGGTCTATGTCAAGGCCGTACGTCTCGATCTTATGTTTGAGCACATCATAGACTTCGAGCAAACAGTAGGCATCGAGAGCTGAGAACACAGAAGACAACGACTGACTTTTCGACTGCCTGTACATCTTACAAGTCATCTACATCGTGTAGAATCTGTCTATTTATACTGCAGTAACCTGCAGTTGACACTTTACTCCCTCGCAGACCAGTTCAATCAAACACCACATCAACTTCTCTGGGAAGCATTCAGCCACCTGGCAATCAATGAACACTGCCTATTTGTATACGAATATCCACCAGTGTCTACAACCAGGTGCTCAATCACAACATGGAGTGAACTGAAGCAACGTAGAGTGAATGACTTGACCTAGGTTGAAAATGACAGCACAGGATTTGAACCCGGGTACTCTTGACATTACCTCGATTAACCAGACTCCGTGAGGTGGAGGCACTTATCAGCCCCTCAACTCTGCCTGCCAATGTGACCAACAGGGTGGTCTGAACCCAGATTAGGGTAGAGACGCTCGTTGGTTCTCAGGCCGATTTTGTAATAACAAATTAAATAAGGATACCTTAATCAGATAATGCTGCATTATAAAAACTATTCAAAATTAAACGTATATTAACACAAAAATAAATAAAAAATTGCAATTGTTTATAAAATAGGAATTACGACATAATTAACCAGTATCCATGAGGTGGCAGCATTATTTAGCCCCACACGGATAACATTCAAATGCTGGTAAAGCCACCAGACTGTCTTCTTGGTGAAGTTACGTAGCCAAGCGACAGTCAGTTAAGCGAGACCTCAGCATGATCTGCACTCAAGTGTGTGGATATGCAACTGTACATCCAGGTCATTCAGACCAAATGGAGCAATTTCTAGGGTTACTATTGGAAGGATACAGCTCGCAACTTATGAGGTGTGTTGAGTGAGACCTAATAAGATCACAATGTTGTAACCACGACATATATCGACTAGTCAGTTGCCAAGGCTGGTACACAACTAGAACGAGAGCAGTGAAACAGATTACCTGCATAGACAATCTGGTTCAGTCGGAGTGGTCGTCGCTCCCAGTCAGACAACTGCTGCTGCTTATCCAGGGGTCGCCCCACACACAGCCGCACTAGTTCACTCAGACCCTTGCCAGGTGTCGCCACTGCAGCAGTCGTTGCGTTATCGACAACACTGCCATCGTCATGACTAGCGCTGCTGCTGAAGACATCCGGTTTCACTTTCATAATCTACAAAGTTGATGTGGTCACTGTGTATACCTCGCTGATCAGGCAGCTATGAGTTTCGAGTCCCAGAAGGAGAAAGAAAGAGGGGTCAAATTTCGTCAGATAAATTTTATGTGCATTAATAAATACATATGAACATGTATTATTTACCAGCTTAATTTTAAATTCTCAAAACTTGTTGTCTTTTCTTTGAATATGGAATGAATGAAGGGATAATGGGTAATGAATTATGCCGATCCCTTAAAACATTATGATTGTCTTGGGTAAAACTATCCATTACACACAAACAATGAAATCAAAACATGATTTTGTGGCCAAGTCAGTTATATACAAGTGACTGATGTGATATTAAAATAAAACATGTTTTATTTTATTACAATTCAGACTCAAAATTACCACTGACCATTTAACTAATGAGTACATACAATTTAAGATTTTGGTAAATTGGTTGGGAATAAAAAAGTCAGTCATGAAAAAAAGTGAATTAAAGGTAACTGAACATGGGAGAGGAAGAAACAGTTTGATATGGGGAGGATGGCGTGAATGTGAGTTGACTGGATTCAAAGCAGACAAGGATAGACAAGGGAGTTGGGATGGACAGTGGGAAAGACAGGGAAATGGGATCAGTGACAAACGAAGGAATACAAAGTAAATTTGAGCACAAGCATGGAAGCCAGTCTCAGCTGACAATGACTTTTGGGTGAATGCCAGAATTACCTGTCCATAGATCTTCTGCACATCGACCATGCACTTGGTCATCTTTAGTGCTTCCTCCATGCACGGGTACGTCTTCATCAGCACCTGGATGTCTCCACTGATGCTGTAGCCTGCAGACACACACAGCAGCCAGGTCACATGTGGCAACATGCAGATGTTCTCCTGGTGCAGTTGTGCACAGTCACTATTTATCCTAGTCTTATAATGCGGTAGTTGTGATCCGTTTTAGAGCATATTCCACCATCAGCACACCAAACGAACCAAGAGAAGCCAATATGCTGGTTGTGCGGTCTATGTGCGGTTTATAAAACTTATAAAGATTGACAGCCAACTTCAAAGTGAATTATGCTAAAATGCTACACAATGTCGCATCCTGAACTGAGTAAAACTCAAAAAATAAATTAAGAACCAACACGCCGTGTTTGATGGTGCGAGCTGAATGATGACACAGTACCACTGACCTAAAATAATAACCTGTTGTCTGCAGCAAAAAAATACAAATGAACGAGTTGCTGACAGTTGACAAAATATTACAACCTTTCCTAATTATGCTCACTATTGACTTCATCTTTTAATCAATCCGAATTTTTTTTTTATATATAGATCTCACATTTACCGTTCCAAACTATTTTGCAATTCACTACAAGTTCATATTTCGGCACACCAGTAAATGTGTTTATCATAACACGTCCTCTCTATGCACACATTAATGCTATGTCATGTCTTATGAAATTAAGCAAACACATGTTTCATGCTGATATTTTTGCCCAAGGAATACACATATACAGTGAGACAGTTTTGCACCCACCAATTTTAAGGACGTTTTCGTTGGCAAACAATTGCTCAGCTAGTGCATTCCAGTCATGGTCAGATAGGACGGTGGTCAGTGTGAGCATGTCCAGCAGGTAAACTCGTTGCCTAGTGGCCAGTTGTAGCAATGCCATCCTGGGAGAGAAAACAGATCTGACATTCAATCAAATTTATCTAATATGTCATCCCCATTTAGGACATAAAAATTTAACAAAAAATAGAGATATAAATAAATATAATATTACTGTTTATATAAGATATAATAAAGATAACATAATACAGACACACCATGTCAGTCCTACACACACTAGATATACCCCCGGTAATCATGTGTATGTTAATAAGTAAGAAGTTACTAAGAAAAACAGATTAAAGAGAAAGGTTTTCACGTCCCTTCTAAAATGTCCCAGTTTAAGTCGGGGGGTCTTAGCTCTAAGAAAAGAGATCTCTACTGAGCTGAGAAAGTTTATAAGTGATGATGAACTCAACTACCTTGTGGGGGTGGTTTGACCGAACCCTGGTCTCCACTCTGCGTCCAGTCCCACCATACTTCCTGGCTACATAAACAAAACATATGTTTATGTCCACTCTACATTCCTATTTACTATTGTGCTTTATACTAAAATAGATATACTGAATGTACAGTGCCTGACAAATTATATTTAATCAATCCAAACGGTGACCATAATTTTTAATTTGCACCTGCAAAATATTCATAATTTTACGGTCTCACTGGTAATGGGAAAGAGTGGGCCAAAAGAGGGCCAAGAGGCCCTGACGTCTTTTGGACTAATTTGTAATTATGAATGAAATGTGTTTTGGTGAATCATAGTCACTGCCTAGTCTCTTCACCATAACCACCTTACTGGTATCTTCTAAGGTTAACCGAATGATATGACAAGAAACACAGCCAAATTGTGCAAAATGAAGTGACAGGAATAGTCATTACAATGTAGTGGTTTTTCGTCAAGATCAATTTCCACTTAAAAGACTAAAAATACATAGTAATGACATAAATCTATTGCATTAAAACTAAGTAAAACACAACAGGTTACTCAGCGAGGCACCTGACAAACTGCACACAACGAACAATGACAAGAGAAGACGTGGCTAGCGCCCATCTGTGACACACACACACCTGTGAGATGTCATCGAGACACTGGTGGAAGGTGTCACTAGTGTCCACCCATGTGATGTCACCAGTGTCCAGTGCGAGGGTGTGACATGTGGACTGTCCACTACACTCTTCTTCCCAGTCTTCTAGTTCACCTCCCACGGCTCGGAAGCTGCAACAACGTATGTATACATTTCTCAAGTGTTGTGCTTACAGTAAAACCCCCCTGAACGACCCCCCTGATTGACGACCACCTGCCGTTTAGGACCAATTTTTCACTGACGACCACCCAGTAAACGCGACCAGGGCAATTTGAATTTTACACCTGATGAACGACCATCCAATAGGTGGAAGCACATTAAATCTCACAACAAACTCTCGTTAAATGCATGACTAACGGGGCATGAATGCGCATCAAAATAAATAAATATGTGATCCCGAGGTCCCATCCCCATCGCCCTGGATAAATATGCTAGCAGAGTTAAATCTCACTTCTAGAAAAAGGCTGTTGTTCCAGCGTGTCCCAAAACTACACTTGCAGCATTCAGAAAATGTATTTAACATAAATACAATAAACAAACACATACAGGACCAGACACTAACTGTCAGAAAGTACTTGTCTGGTAGGGTCACTACACAATCATGTTGACTTGTCTGATAGGACCACTACAGAATCATGTTGACTTGTCTGGTAGGACCACTACAGAATCATGTTGACTTGTCTGGTAGGACCACTACACAGTCATGCTGACTTGTCTGATAGGACCACTACAGAATCATGTTGACTTGTCTGGTAGGACCACTACAGAATCATGTTGACTTGTCTGGTAGGACCACTGCACAGTCATGTTTACTTGTCTGGTAGGACCACTACACACCCATGTTGACTTGTCTGGTAGGACCACTGCACAATCATGTTGACTTATCTGGTAGGACCACTGCACAATCATGTTGACTTGTCTGGTAGGACCACTGCACAGTCATGTTTACTTATCTGGTAGGACCACTACACACCCATGTTGACTTGTCTGGTAGGACCACTGCACAATCATGTTGACTTATCTGGTAGGACCACTGCACAATCATGTTGACTTGTCTGGTAGGACCACTACACAATCATGTTGACTTGTCTGGTAGACCACTACACACCCATGTTGACTTGTCTGGTAGGACCACTGCACAATCATGTTGACTTATCTGGTAGGACCACTGCACAATCATGTTGACTTGTCTGGTAGGACCACTACACAATCATGTTGACTTGTCTGGTAGGACCACTACACACCCATGTTGACTTGTCTGGTAGGACCACTGCACAATCATGTTGACTTATCTGGTAGGACCACTGCACAATCATGTTGACTTGTCTGGTAGGACCACTACACAATCATGTTGACTTGTCTGGTAGAACCACTACAGAATCATGTTGATTTGTCTGGTAGGACCACTACACAATCATGCTGACTTGTCTGGTAGGACCACTACACAATCATGCTGACTTGTCTGGTAGGACCACTACACAATCATGTTGACTTGTCTGGTAGGACCACTACACAATCATGTTGACTTGTCTGGTAGGACCACTACAGAATCATGTTGATTTGTCTGGTAGGAACACTACACAATCATGCTGACTTGTCCCAACAGAAATTGAAAGGTCCCACCAAAACAATCATGTTAACATAAAACACCAGTGTTCACACAAACCCTAACAGAACTAAAAGAATCTGTGTTTTTATGTTCATATTTGCAAACAAGTGTCAGATATATGCCAGTAAAGTTACACTAAACGCCCTTAGCTGATCTGCAATTCCAAACAGTCACAGAAAATATGCATATCCTCATAAACAATTATTTACGCCCGTCTTCAAAACCCCAAATCCAGTAAGCCTTGACCACAGGAAAAGCGGGTTGTACTAGATCTTGACCATCATATTTTTTTAACTCATTATAATATTGATGTAAAAACAGGTTGTACTTGATCTTTACAATTGTTTTAAACTCATTACAATATTGATGTAAAACAGGTTGTACTTGATCTTTACAATTGTTTTAAACTCATTACAATATTGATGTAAAACAGGTTGTACTTGATCTTTACAATTGTTTTAAACTGTTTACAATATTGATGTAAAAACAGGTAGTTCTTGATCTTTACAATTGTTTTAAACTCATTACAATATTGATGTAAAAACAGGTTGTACGTGATCTTTACAATTGTTTTAAACTCATTACAATATTGATGTAAAAACAGGTTGTACTTGATCTTTACAATTGTTTTAAACTCATTACAATATTGATGTAAAAACAGGTTGTTCTTGATCTTTACAATTGTTTTAAACTCATTACAATATTGATGTAAAAACAGGTTGTACTTGATCTTTACAATTATTTTTAACTCATTACAATATTGATGTAAAAACAGGTTGTACATGATCTTTACAATTGTTTTAAACTCATTACAATATTGATGTAAAACAGGTTGTACGTGATCTTTACAATTGTTTTAAACTCATTACAATATTGATGTAAACCAGGTTGTACGTGATCTTTACAATTGTTTTAAACTCATTACAATATTGATGTAAAAACAGGTTGTATGTGATCTTTACAATTGTTTTAAACTCATTACAATATTGATGTAAAAACAGGTTGTACTTTATCTTTACAATTGTTTTAAACTCATTACAATATTGATGTAAGATTAACTAGGTCTTGTTGATGATATAAATAAGACCGCCACCTGGAGGTCGACTTCTGTAGCTCGGCAGCGACCTGGTGGGGCAGTGACTCCGGGGGGAGGCTGAAGTGGTCAGCCCAGCGGGCGGCCTCTCGTATGTCCAGATACTCCACGAGCTGCTCCACCGAGCTGCGACTTGAGCCACTCGTTCTCACTGACTGCGCTCTGTTGCCATGGAAACAATGCTTACAACATCAATGTTTTCGCCTGAGATCTTTTATATTTTATTATCTCAACTAGAATATAATTTTTATTATTTATTCATTCATATTTCAAATCCCAGAAAAAAGAATATATAATTTTGAAATGTCTTTTTATTCCTATAATATTCAGTATTCATGCATTTGTTTGTTTTTAGTAACAAGCAGCTTTTAATTTCATTGGCCGACTAATGTGCAAATTGTTGGAGAGGCTTCATGTAACTAAAATGTTGAAATCATCATATAACGTACTCCAACAATAGTGTCATACAAAATACGGTAATCGTTATTGTAATACTACTTTTATAATACAAATACTATAAAATGGAAGCTGACCAATAGTTAAATCAGCCAGTGATAATAAAATGTTGCATTTCATTTTTTGGCAACATTTAGTGATTAGGGATGGAGAGAAGAAACCAGTAACAGAGGAGAAGACGAGGAATCACTCACCTCCACTAAATCGTCCCATTGCTCAGACCCAAGGGTTTTCTGTAACACGACACAACCACATGCACAGTAAACACCAACATAACTGACTGGATGATGTTACTTTGCTTACACTCAAGTGCAGGGATGGTTTCCCAAAGAAACCACATCCCAAAATTATCTCAATCTGGCTGTTTTTTGCAACTCTGTGTGCATGTTTAAAATGTTACCACAGATCATTCGGTGATTTACTCGGGTGAGAGAAATCACAGAAAGCAGATATAACATTGTCAACTATAACATGTTACATTATTACATGTAGTCTAGTAGGAATGGCTAACTGGAAACATGCCTTAAACTAATAGGATTACTTAAAAATAAAAGCAATACTTTTCTTTCGAGTGGTCATCGATGAATGCAAAGAATTTATAGGGAAATGTGTACATGTGCTGAGTATTTATTCAGTCAAAATCAATTTACTGATCAATAAATCAGTCAGCCAATCAATCAAGACGTCTATGCACTGTTAATTTTGTGACAGGAATTCTGGGTTGGACAGAGTAGCAACTGAGGAAGTCAGTTAAAATATTACCTCGACATATTTCTTGTAGAGAAGGTATCGAAGACCCCCAAAACTGCGGCTGTTGGTCACATTAGGACACAGCTCTGTAAACAAGAGAAACCATAGCAGAATCTTATTCACAAACCTGGGGAGAACTATTTCAGGCTTGTGATATCAGAATGTTAGTGGTCATGATGTGTACATGGCTGTTGTTGTGAACTGAGTAACAAGTTTCCAACTTCGACTTTGAAGTCAGCTTGTGGAGACTGATGAGGCTTGATGTTGGGCAGGAGTACAGACTGTACCTGGTTCCTAGAAATGAGTCAGCAGCAGGAATAAATAGACTGCAGTGCAGTGGTTAGCATATGCGTCTGATTAAAACCCAGACCAGGCAGGCATATTTGGTGTAAAACATGGCTCCCGACATAGGGGAATTTGAGATCAAATTAATGTCTGTCCCATCTCAATTTGAGATGTAAAAGAACCACCGAGGATGACAGGCACCCTGGCATTGACCACCATGGCAGTGACCACCCTGGCAGTGACCACCCTGGCAGTGACCAGCCTGGCATTGACCACCCTGGCATTGACCACCCTGGCAGTGACCACCCTGGCATTGACCACCCTCAGCGCCAGCATAGAACAGTAATTTGGCGATAATGTTCTGACAAATGCTGCAAGTTGAATAAGACCTCATACGACCATACAATTGTAACCGAAGCATATCCAGATTGGCCAGCTAATAGAACGTAAAGTTGCTGAAAACTGGAAACAACTAGAAGAAACTAGAACCATAAATGATTTAGGAAACTTCCAACGATACGTTTGTGACATGCATACTGGGGTAGGGGTGTACGGTTACTATGGGAGGAGAGTATAGTAGGGCTGTGAGCTCTGACTTAGTAGACCTACCCTGTGGAATCTGGTAGAGCTTCATCAATCGCATGGCCAGTTTGCAGAGTACTTTCCGTTGTAGTCGTTCCGGCTTAACGCCCGATACATTCACCTCGCTGCAGACACAATTCGAGCAAACATCACAAGATGTCAATTTGATTCTCGTCTCCCACTGCTGAGGAATCATTGGGGAGCAAAGCTAAATAAAACTTGTGCCATGTATGATGTCATGTGATAGGTTACCTTTCTGAATCTTATTCTACTCAAACAAAACGTCTTGTGTCCTTTCAGTACCTTCTTCGGCAAACATTAATATTGTTATCATAGCTTTATGCAGAGACCCGTCCACCCATTATTTGGACGGGTAAAAACCATTGTGGATGGGTAGAAATATATGGGTGGACGGGTGGTGGATGGATAAAAAATGAAGGAGCAAAAAAGGTCTCCCAAAACCATAGATATTGTTACTTGAAAGTGAGTGTAAATGGTGTGACATGTGTGTTTGTAGTCCATTTCAGGTCATCAGATACATTTGAAAGTTTGTAAACTGGCTTAACAATTAACATCCATGTGTCCACCAAAACATGTGTGACTGGCAATCATTTGATCCTGCATAAACCCCTGATTGCTATGTCTGCACATACAGACCCAATCAACCTGCAATTATGTAATCTACCCCCAAACACTATAGTCTATGCAACATCCATTAACCTCAAAACACACTATGAACTTACTGCATACTACAACACAACAAACACATTTCTCACTTACGATGGACACCACTACATTGTCATTGCAGTGTCTACATTTTATATAACAGACTTCATATTTAACTTCCACTCAACAGAATTTTTTTTAAACAATTATGACTGGTGGCTCCAACAATAACGACTTTCTATATATAAGTCTTAGTTGGCGCCTCCAGAATCCTGACTGGGTGTTGCACCTGTATAAAATGTATTATTATTTTGTATTTGTAGTTTGGAAAAATAAATCCACTTCTTATCTTCTTCAGCACTGAACCGATTCATTTCCTGGTTGTCATGTGACATTGTTGGTGGTCATCACCTGACGACACTTCGAAGAAAAGTGCAGGAAAAGGATAGCTGGTGTCCCTGTCAGAGCAGGATGCTTCTTGTGGATTTATATTGTTTCACTGATCACACTTTACGCTACCGAGAAAACAACTTCTAGCGTCGCTGGCTGTAATGTTATGACCCTAAATTACTCCATGGTCACCTATAGCGTTTGCTTTTTAGTCTGGCCCACAGCGATCTATTTACTTTATCTTTTTATTACATACATGTAAGTCTGTGCATAATCCAGACGTTATTTCACATAGTACATTACACATGTCATTTGGGGATTTTTCGTTGGGGCTCCCAAACAGTATGTGAATAGTTTAAGTAATATCTACACTTCTCCATGTAGGATATTTTGTTTCCCAATGTGTTTTATTGAAAACACATGTGACATGACTAAAATGACAGGACGGCGCTTACTGTATGATGCTAGCGATGTCTGTGTCTCTGTCAACTAGATTGTCCAGTAACTTCAGTAGCGCCACCTGCTGGTCAGGGTGCTTGTAAACGTAACTTTCAACAAGGTTGATCTTATCCTGTAAGATCAACGGCAGCACCACCTGGTGAGAGAAAAGTGCACTAATTAAATTAAAGGCATCATTTTAAATGAACATGTGAAACAAATCATCTGATGTTTACTTAATATTTTTAGTTTCGTTTAGTGTGTGTGTGTGTGTGTGTGTGTTGTGTGTATGTGCGTGTGTATCTTTGAGAGCTAAGCCACGTTAGCTTCAGCAGTGTTCTCACACTCAAGCAATTCGAAAAGGTAATAATGCTAATTAGATAACTTCTATAGCACCGAAATCTTTAGAAAACAAGCTCAGAGGGGCATCAATACAAAAGGGTTAATCGATCTCGGTCAATAAGCAATTCCAGTTGTCAGCAATCGACTGATACGTCAGACTCAGGGAGCTATGGTGGATAGGCAAGGTTGTAACTTAAGGTACGTTTGTAAATGACAGCGCCATTTGGCAATATTTTCATAAAATAGAGTCTGATTTGTACAAACTGATTTTCGCGTTTACATGAGCATCTAGTGTAGTGTTTGATATGTGGATCTAGTGTGACATCAGTAAGTTTACGTTCCACGTTTAAGTTTACATTACATTCTTGAGCCACCTTTTATGATTCTCACCTCTTTGATGTCAAAATGTTCCTGTAAGCTGAGCTTTGTGATAGACACAGCTGCCTGGAAAAACATCAGTCAAATGTTAGTCACTATCACACATTAGATTATTACACATAATATCAAAACAAAGCAGCATCCGCACTGTCTAGTTTCTATACAAATATCCTGATAATACATGGGATATTCTAAACAGGTATTAAACCTGTTATGTTCGGCTTACCTACCTAGTTACATTTTATATGTATGACTAAGAGATATAAATATTTAAAATGTCAGGAGAATGACTGATAGACAGAGAAATGACACAAATGAAAGAAGCTGAAAAGATAAATCAACCTCCTTGTATTTCTTCTGCTGAACAAACTGTCGCACAAGCTCAACAAAGTGACTGTTTCCTTCGTAGTTGAGGCCGTACGTTTTCACGATGAGGTCAAAGGCGACCATGTTGTTGGCAACGGCTGATCGGAATACAGCCATCTTGGTTTTGTCATCCAGGCAGTGCGAGTACCTCAAGCTATTTCGCTTTGTCCAATTCTCAAATTCATTCATCACACAGTTGCACAGAGCACCGGACCTTCCTGCAGAAACATGCGAAACAAAAGCACACATATATATATTATATATCCAATAAGTGATTGTCTATCATTCCCCATTTGAAAATCTTCCTACTACAATGTATTTAGCCACTGTGAATCAGGTTTGTTTATTCAGAAATTTGCTTTGTTAGAAGAAGAGAATAGAAGAAGAAAGTGCAAACGGCCAATATTATAACCCGAGTCTCAAGTTATAATTCAAGTTTCCCTGTTGACTTCCAGAGTTCGAAATACTATACAACTTGGTCGTCACTAATATGGGAATGTACATGAACTACACATGTTGTGAGCGTCATGATCATTCAGTTATAATTTGCACATATTACTCAAGGGAAACATTTACATAAGGTTTTTCATCTTTTGGAATTGACAAAAATACACTGGGAGTTACAAAAATGTCAGTACACGCGCACTGGACTGTCCCTTCTCCCTGCCATCAATATTTCTACAGCAATCAGCTGGGTCAAACCCTCTACCAACACGAAGGATGTAGAAATCACTTACCACTGTGGCTACTGTTGTCCGCCGCATTGTCGTACAAATAGAGGGCAGTAGTGTAGGGATTTTCTACGGAATGGAAACATTGGCGTAAGAGCTGAATCGCGGTGGTTTGGTTCACGTGTCTCACAGCATAGGCTGCCTTGATTTTCAATAACCATTCCTGGTCAACCTATGAACACAAGTACAGTGAACTGGTAACTGTATTTGCAATCAAATCCATGTCATGATAATGACCCAATCATTCTGAGCCTCACTTGTTCATATTCTATCAAATAATGTAACTGGGTTGCGTCATTGTTGTAACTTAGTCGAAACAAATCAAACGAATATACCTAAGTATAACGTATGTGCATAAGTTTCCCCCACTGCATCTGGTTGTCAAGTCTGAAATTTTAGGGATTTGTCTATGACCCTGAAAAGAAGTCACACTTTGAATTGTTTTAATTTAATTGACCATGTGGAATCTAAAAAAATGCAAGTGTGGTAAATTCTTAAACAATAATTTTTGCACATTACAAGCATCACTGGCACACCAACAAATTGACTTTTTTTCCAGATTCATATTAATGCAATATGTGCTTCTTTATTAAATTACCTGAATTTAACATACCTCTCTGGATCCAACAGGCGCCTTGCTGCCTTCCTGTTCATTGGTCAGCATTCCTTTGATCCACGAGGCAGAAACTTTCGGGTTGTTTTGTACGACTTGTACGACATCGTTGGTGTGGTCCGCCAGTACCATCACACCCCGCCCCCTACCTCGCCCCCTGCCCTGCCCCCAGCCCCTTGTAGGCATAGGTTTCTGGGCAGTAGCTGTAGCTGTGCCTGTTCCTTGGAGCTGCACTGGGACGGGGTGGCTTTGACTACTACTACTACTACAAGGGTGCTGAGTGACTGACTCGCCCTTACTCATAGCGACTGGTTGTGGAAACCCACCACTATCCTGGACAGTGCATTCTCTGTCACTAGAAACCGTTCCACTTGTCATTTCACCAGTGTGTGTGACGGAAGCACTTGGTACTGTGCCAACAGGCAGCACAGTTTTAGCATCGTCACCAATCTGCCAGTCGTTGTCGTCTTCATCAAAATCGTCGTAACAGTCATCATCATAGTTGCCGTATGACATTGTGGTGTAGCTGTTGGAACGGACACAATGTTTTTCAAGGTCCTACTTTGCGGAGATTGGCCTGATTCGGGTCCGTTTCCTGTGTATGTCTGGGTGCTGAAGTTGTGATGTTTCCTCGTTCTCCGCAAGCCAAACCTGAACTACGAGAGGCTCGGTAAGAGTCTGTCTAATGCAGCTCTGTGATCTGAAAAAAATAATAACAATTTATAAAACAATAAAAACGGATATCCCAATTTTTTTTATTACTGACAGGGAAATACACCTAAAATTCACCTGTAGTCGTGAGACACAATCGAATTTGTATGCCGACATACCCTAACAGTAACGAGTAACGGGCCGATTTCACCACATGCCGCAATAACCAATAATCGACTGAGGCATGCCCCTAGCGGCGTAGCCCTAGCCTGAGCCGGCTGAGGCTGAGCTTCATTTCAGTCAGGCCGCTGTTCGAGTGAGCTCAGGGCATTCAGAATCGTACATTTCATGGTCAAATAACCGGTTGACAAGTGGGCAATTTTTGGCACTGTGTTACCATCTTCGTATCTCTTGTGTGATTTCTAGAAGTCTTCTTAGACACATTAAAATTGTGACATCACTAACGAAACCAATTTTACACTTCAAGGCCGAGTTTATTGCTTCGTCACTAGAGGGCACTACTACTCAACCTTTTTTGTAATAATTTTGTTGATTGGACAACTCAATAACTTCTAACCAATCAACATTTATGTTTCAAGAGCTCTATATTGTTGACATGTCAGTAAGGCGTGGATGAGAAGCTTGTTTAGAGTACATCTCATTGAACAGTAACTTATATCATATTGTTTGGCAGCAGGATTGACAAACATGGTAACAATTTGTATTTCTTGAAAGGAAATTAGGACTTACCGTAATTTTGAAGGCATATTCAGTATATTTACGTAGCCATACCATATTATCACTCGCCTAGCTGTCAATGTTTCAGACACTGTCACTGAGAGTGTTTGGTATTAAATCACAGCCACAGGTTTACGTGTATAATAATTCATGTTTAAGCTGTGCTTTTGACAACGAAACTAAGTTATCAACAATCAGATGAAAACTAAAAATAAATTAAATTATGTGTGACTTGTTTCACTTTCAGTACTATGTTTAATTTTGAAGTTTGTTTAAATTTAATACAGTATCCTTATAAATTGTTTCTTCAAATTCGGTCAGAGAGCCAAATAGCATTTCTACTCGATTCTTGACTTGGGTAAGGCCGCTCTGGCAGTCACAAATGCTGAGCAAAATTTTCCCAGGCAGTAGTAAGGGGTGCAAAAATGCTGCCATATCATGGAGCCGGAATAATTGAGCCTATGTCTTTGTTGCAAAATACAAGTACCAGGGTAGCTTTATTAAATAGTCACAGTTTTCCTGGATCCATGATGTGGTGCCACTGGTTGTCGTATACAAGCGCGCTCTACAGTGTACTTCATATTGTGACCAGTCTCATAACTGTTTATTTCAATGCCAGTCTAAACAGCGCTCAATGCACTGATTTACAATAATTGGCAATCATGACATTGACAGTGTCAAGCCCAATGCTTTGCAAAACGTGCACACCGTTCTAGCCTAAACTTGCATTTTTATGCACTTGTCTTACTACATAAGTCCCAAGTTATTTATATCCCAAAAAAGATAATAAGTAATGTTTAAAATGCACAACTGACTATAAATGTTCCCCCAAGAGTGCCAACAATAGCGATAATATCCACTGATTTGTGTTAAGACTTAAAAGTGAAAATAACTTTAAAAAATAAATATAGGATGAATCGTCTAGGACATATGTGACTTGTCACTTAGTAATTTATACATTTCCTGAAAGGGCAGAATTTTTATTATTTAATTCCAAAATGTAGTAATTTATTCAGGTGACACAATATTATTCATAATACTGCTCACTTAGACGCTTTTTCAATGCATTTTGCCCGGAAAATATATTAATTTCATTTTTTATATGACTTGCAGTTTATTCTTACTGTCAAAGTAACACAAAACTAAGTGTAATCATAAAACTGTCATTGGGATATCTCCACAGCACTTCTTGGCTAAACTAGTGGTCAGCAGAATGGACTGTGGCACTGAAATGGTTAAATTGACTACAAGCTAACTTGTCTGTGTGTTCCATATATTTATAACAGCGTCATGCACTGAGTAAGAAATTGGCAAACATGAATGACTTGAATGACTCAAAAGTGTACCTCTTAGCATCTTTTGGAAGGCACTCACTTTAACAATCACATCAATTATTGCCCATCCTCACAAGCCAGGTGTCATTGCACTGCATTACAGTCCCATGAGCTGATCGCATAGTATTTTTAAAAATATAAAAATTGCAAATCGTTGTAACTTCATGAACCCAGCAGTGACTTGAGCTGGTGATTCATCCAACAACCTCACGCGAGGCTCACGGCCAAGAGATACAGGCTAGATGAACTAAGTCAATAACATGACATGACAAGAAAGGTTATTAGAAAGAAAGGTTACATAGAGCACGATGGCTCAGGGGTAGAACTTCGAACTCTCGACTAAGAGAATCCGGATTTGAATCCTGTGCTGCAGTGTGAAACCTTGGGCAAGTTTTGTACAAGCAGTTTTTGCACATTAATTATAGCATATGGCTGAGTGCTTCCCAGAGATGTTGAGATGGTGTTTGATTGAACAGGTCTGCCAGGGAAGTAAAGTGTTAACCACTTTGAATGATCCTGAGGGCAGGATACTCCGCTATATAAGAACTGACCTTTTTATTACTGAAATTCTCTGTTTTGTGGTCGTTATTTATAAAGAGTTTACTTTTCAGGCGACAGGATCTGACCAGGCATTTGGATACGGACTCATGGCCACAGCTGGAATTATATTCACCTACTACACGTTATGGATAGTCATCATGGTAAGAAAGTTATTTTCAGTTGTTATTTATCCACTACCAAAAACCAGAAATGTTACACATTTATGTACATTTATGTGCAATAAAAATAGTTTCTAGAGTGCAACCAGTTATATCTGGTAGTTACACTGTGCTGCTGTGTTGTTCCATCCAATAAGAGACATATGATTCATGGTACCCAACTTTGCAGTCGATAATTTGTAAGACGCACACAAGAGATTACAAATCAATTCATTCTTTTCAGGACAACCACATCTGTTAATTTCTCCCCATTGAGAAATAACTGCAAATGCATGTACATTTCCCTCTCGCATGACACATTATCAGTATTCTAAATTGTATGTTCAATTGGTTTGCAGCCATTTGTGGATGAAGATTACATAATTCACCAGTATTTTCCATCCCGGGTCTATGCATTGGCAATACCAATAGCAGCTGGCGTCGTTGTTCTACTTGGCCTCGGTAGGTGCATGACTTTATTACTGTTATTACTAGTATTTATATAGCACCATATATACATATATACACTGTATATTGGACCAGCCCGTTCTTAGGCATGTACACACATTATAAAACATACATCAAATGAACTACATTTTCTTAAATGTGTATATCCTGGTAACTAATTTTTTATATTTGATTAAAATGAAAAGAAACTATTAAGATACATGACATAGTTTCTAAATATTCAGATAATTACGTGGTTATGGTATATTAACAATTAAATTAATTCTATACTAAAAATTAATTTATTTAATAAATAATTCATTTAATAAATAAATTAATAAAACACATGTTCATGACAAGTTTCCCGACCTCTTGGGGGGTGACGTGGCGAGTTCCCAGAAAATAACGTTCTTTAATGAAGAACTCCTTACTGACTTTCTTCAGCATGTCAGTGTCCAAATAGAACTGATTAATACATTCCACAGCTTCTTAATTGCCTGAGCTCTGCTTCGGACGTATATTCTGTTATGTATTTACGATAGATCAGGTGGTGTTTATTTGAAAATGTATATAGTGCATGATGTACTTCTGTTCTATAGCAACGTTTATTGGACTGGTGGTGACAAAAAGCAAGAAACCAAAAGAAAAGTCAAGCTGAGAAGTTTGTGTGAAGAGAGCAGAGAAGTCACTGTTGTCACCAGTTGGGCCTTCAGAAACATATAATGTATATACTGAACAGTAAAATACACTGGACACTCTAATGTAAATAAAACATCCCTAACTAGTGGCTCTAGTTAAAGAATGTATCCATGTAAGAACCTATGTGTTTGGTGAACTGAAAATGTGCATTTTCATTTCAGTAGTATTTTTATATTCAGATTAATACTTCACTGTAATATTTTTTTTTCTCATTTGAAACTATTCGTGTAATATTTTGGTTTAACAAAAATATAGATGTACTGTTTTTGTTTCTCGTTTAAAATATACATGTATTATTTTCATATATCATTAGAAGATATTGCATACATGTAAATAAAATCACAGTAGATGCAATAGAAACATTGTGAATGTGATTCTTTGTTTTATATTGTAGACTTAAGTTATCTTAAAAATAATGTTTAACATACCTTTAACAGCGGATGTAAATGAACTTAAAAATGAGGTCCCAATGTCAACTCTAATATCAGATTTGGCGCATTATGTTTACATAGAAGTGTGCCTATAGTGTTTCATTTTACTACAGCTATACATACTATTAGTTATATAGCGTATTCTAGTTGTTTTGTTTCACAATTTTATACTGATATAAAATTTATTTTCACTGTTAACTTGGCTAATGTTACATGGCACACGTTTGTGTTATAAACTTGGACAGTCGACACCATCTAACTATGATGATTATCAAGTTGTAGCATACCGTACCTTAAATGTATCCTTACAGATGCTCAACATTGTCGGTACAAACATCCAAGGATGAATCTACGAATACATCGGGAGGTCTGTGTATGTGACTTTGTATATATATATATATATATATATATATAGCACTGTTTGTGAGAAAGGCATTTCTGATGATAAACAGCTTATTTACAAACACTTGTAGTATTGTGTTTATTCACATGATAAATGTACATCAAGGCGAATATAACCATACTCACTGCATACTTAATTTGACTAAAGTCAGCAGTACGTACACTTCACATGAAGTTGATTCGATACCACCATATTGTCATACTTGTCACTGCTTTGGACAGAACGTCTGAGTGTTCTGTTTCACTCATTCACATAGATTGAATGTCACTATACTCTGCATACATCACTCAGCATTGCACCGAATATCGCAATACTCTGTATACTTCACTTGACTGAATTTGAAGTCACCATGTCATGCATACATCAATATTCTGTACGCTTCTGAACATCCCCAGTCTGCAAACGTCATTCAACATAGTTTCACCACAGTCTGTGTATTTTATGGTGACTATTGCCAATTTGCATATAACAGTAATAAAAATAAATAATAATTGACAAAAGCTTCTTTCACCATTAGTCTTCATGTTGATTGATAATTCACTCGCTATGAACTTGGACTCTCTTCGAGATCTGTGGTCATCCTTTTCGCATCTGCATTACACTTGATAGCTGCCCCAGCCTACAAGGCACAGAACCTTGACCTAGGCCCTAACTATGCCACTGTCTGTTTCACCGACTACGCCATGGTCTGTTTTGATTGCCACTGTCTACTCTGATGGGTTGCCTAGCAGTGTTCTCGGGCTGTCAAAGTTTTTGATGCTTTCGAATGAATGGGCGTCTGCAACAGAAGTTGTATATGAGTCAGACAGACCAGAAACAACAATTCAAACTTGTGAGCTGTACTACGTCTAATGCCGCATACTGAATACAAGCATTTTGTTTAATTATTTATGTTAACTATCTGTTCAACTTCGAAATGCCATAGACTGTTTATGGCTGTTTTTTTTAACCATTTTCTAGTGTATAGAGCGTCAGCACTGTGAATGGTAATGAAACAATTCCCCCAACATTTCTGTGAAATCCTTTTCAATGTGGTAACTGGAATGTAATGTTCAGGGAAAAAGGCAAGTTCTTACATAGCCTATTATTAGTATATGACCCTCAAAGTGTCATCATGGTATGTATTGGTACATGTAAGACCATCAGAGTCGATCAAGAGATTCTGAGTTTCAATCCTCCAGCTGCATTTTAAAGTTCGTTGTTCCAATTCACTTGGCTATATGAACGAGGACCTGGTTATAGACCGTGGTGGACACTCTGCATTAATTGCAGCATATGGCTGAATGTTTCTCACAGAAGTCGAGACGGTATGTACAGGTCAGCATGACATATGAGGCCCAAGAAGTGTACCATGCTACTAAAAAACTAACTTTGACATATTTAATTCTCCACTGTTTAATTCAACAACTGCGTGATGAATAATTGTTCATTTTGTGTTTCATCCACGTCTTCCACCAATATGGCCAGGTACCCATTCAAAGATCAAACAGATCAGTATGTTGAGGCAACATGGAATGAAAAAATTCCTACGCTTCAAAATGACAGCAAGAGGATTTGAACCTTGGTTCTCTCAAGTCTCGATTGATAGGTCAATGTTGTAATCACTGCCAAGAGCATTGTGTGAACTGATAAAAGTCGATGCTTACGCAGTAGCTGAGCCTGCTCCTTCAAAACCTCATTTGCTGCTTCCATCACATGGTCCATCACCTTCGTTTTTTCAGCCAGCTCGTTCGCCTGAAACACCCAACACAGTCACTGCATCCCCATACTGCTGGATACTTAAGCACAACACAGGTGGTCTCTCTTCTAGATTTTCATTTATTAATTATATTCATTACTACAATGTTCTTTGTATTGTTATAGATATGTTGAAAGTGTATTTATTACCGTACTACAATGTTCTTGATACTGTTATAAATATGTTGAAGGTATATTCATTATTATGATGTTCTTAAGACTGTTATAGATATCACTTCCATAGTAATGACTTAGTATTGATACAGTATTATCATTAATAAATTTTTTTACCCCATAACAATTAAAGGCCATATTTTGCCAAAAGAATTCTAATAACTATAAAATTATGTATTATGCAAAATAACGATAATATCAAAATCACGAGTTTAATGACACATTTAAAAAATTTACTTTAAACAGGAGCTGTCGTGGTACCGTCTTGAAAACGTCTGTTTTCTGGAAATGCCACGAGTGGCAGGATCATGACATCAGTTCTCCAACTACGCGTTCTCAGTGTTATTTACCCGACACCGCACGAGTGTGGTGCATGAGATTACGCCAAAACCATGACTGAAATCACGCTAGAGCAACAAATCCAAAATGAGCATCCTGTGGAGTTTCCATAAAATTACAAATTTAAGGCTTTGTTTTATACATCTAAATATCTTGGCAGTATTATCATTTGAAAGAGCATCAACCAGCAAGTATTAAGTGGCAGAGTTGGTTTTATCCAAGGATATGGCTTTAATGAACTGACACATGGGTGAGCAATGAAAAAATACAACTCCTTACAGCCAATAATGCCTGCTCCCTGAACGACTTCAGTTCATCCAGCAAGCCCTGGTAGTTGGGTTTCTCTCTGAGAAACTGCTCCTGCTCAGCACTGAGGGGCGCCACTGGTTCTGTGATGATGTCATTGGACGCTGCCACCTCTTCCCTGAATCATGGGATAGTTTTAAAATGTTAATTAACTTATCGTTGTTATCATAAAAATGAGCCATGTGGCCCTGAAGTCCTTCGGATTATGTACCAAGTTGGTAATTATGAATTGGTGAATCAGTTACTGCCTGGTCTCTTTACTGTAATCACCCAAATTAGCATCTTCTCTGGTTATCTACATAAGGTAACCCGAAGCATAGACAAATTGTGTGAATGCAGCTATAGGACTGGTCATTGGTAATTTTGAGTCGAGATGCAGTTATCTACTGCCAATCATCTCAGCCAGTCAAGTGATCAGAATGCAGTTGATATCAATAAAATGTATGATATTTCATTATATAATTGTTTAGAATATTAATTTTACATGTTTGTCACCTACATGTGACAATATACCAGTCACACAATTGTTAAGATAATTAAATAAGCACCAATATAAACTCAACTTGCATTGAAGATACAGCTTAGTTGTTGGAATACCAATTAGCTATGCTTTCCAGGCAGTGCAGCTGGCTTTCAGTGCATGGCAGTTAGCAGCCACTAAATACACAATAATCAATTACTGTAATACTGCGTGTACATTTTACTACACAAGTAAGATGAATTGTAACCTTTATTAATGTTTTATATTGTGTTTAGTTCACACTGAAGTTCATTATACAAATGAATTTCAGTGTGAACTAAACATTACCATAGCTACCCGGGGGTATTTAGCTTTTAAAACGTTTCAGAGCACATAGACACAGTATTGGTTTTTGTCACACCTGCCATGGATAAACACAGCAAGGCCAGCAGATGAAATGTGTAGAGAAAGAACTGCATGCCACGAGACTTTACCTCTCAGCTTCATCTGCCTTTTGTTTCCGCATCTCAACCAAGGCATCCCAGTTCTCACTCTCAGTCTTCAGCCTGATGGAGAGACGTCCAGAATCAATAACTATGGAAACTGCGGAATCACTGGCTTCCCATTATGAACTATCCAGCACCTAAACCAGCTGGAAAGTTGACCAGCTTCATGGCAAATAAAGCCAAGGCCTAGGCTTGGTTTTCTGCCAGACATAAAGGTATTTCTGCCCAGCCTACGACAGATATAGAGTGGAAAGGTAATCTGTTGTTTGTTAAATTAAGCCAGGAAGTCCATAATAATATGCCTATACATTGTACTGCCCTCAGAAGAGACAGTGCTAATGACTGTTAGGATTTTTTGAAGAAATGTGACAACTCAATTCAAGATGGTCTGGAAATCTGATGTCTGAACAAAGGGGATATTGACCTATGGTCACTGTCAGGTGCTAATCCATCCTCTGGTTCTAAGCATGCTTAGGGCAGAAACCTGTGGAGAAAGGTACTTCTGTCGTCTGTGTAGAAAGTATTTCTGCTGCATGGTTTCTGCCCTGAAGACAGAAACAAGCTAACCCTGTCAAGGACTGTCCAGTGAAACCCCACCCCTTTGTCAAGTTCCAAGTCACTTGGTCAAGTCACAACTCATAGGTTAAGCCACAGTTGTATATATGATGGTGGTAATTGATATTTACTATAGTAAAATATCAACGATAAAACGATTGATCTATTAACTGTATTATATATTATAGTCCCAAATGATTCACTACAATACGTCTGCTAACACCGCATTGCATCACTGATTATGGTCAAAGAATAAAAAAGAAGCATTAACTTTTTACAATCAAACTCTTGAGCGACATAACCTTTTACATAAAGGTTTGTGGAAGACAAGTTGATGAAAGTGAACTAAGATTTGTTATCAATATCAAGTGCTGTCAATCTTAAAATAATTATGTGAAGAAGGGCATTCAATTAAGAAGAAATGTAGATGACTATGTTCCAATACAACATGCAAATAAAATACACTAATATCATTTATACAAAAGTAAAGCATATCTTTACTTACTTTTTAATATATACATTGTAGGTTTTTGTGATATTCTCCAGCTCAGCATTCTCAGGATTTGGAGTGCGGCTGAAAATTAAGTTAAACAATGAGTAGTTAGCCCTAAATGGTAATCTATTTTAAGTTCTATACAAGAAAGTAAATGAAATAAAAGATGTACAGTATAAAAATACAACAGGAGTGTGGAAACAACTGTAACTTAAAGCGAGAGTAGGCTAAATATATAATATATATAAAATGTTCTTTAAAATGATAACTAAAAATTATTATTTTGATCTAATAAATAAATAATATATCTAAAATGTCCTTTAAAACGATATATTATCTATTGTTAAATAATTATGTTAAGTTAGTAAATAAATAAATAAATATATATCTAAAATATCATTTAAAATGATACATTATCTATATAAAATTATCATGTTAAGATAATAAATAAATATTATAATATGTCTAAAATAAAAACTATTTAAAATTATTATATTCAGCTAAGATTTCACAATAAAAGAAGATTTGGTGTTCAGCTCTATCGGTCCACTATTTGAGAACAGGTACATCTAACCAATGCAAGCAAAGACATGACGGATAGTGACATACGTGTCAGTGACAGTAATTGACGCTAGCGTGCTGTCCTCCCTCATGTCACGCAACCTTCTCTCAACTGCGTCACGGGCTGTCACCAAGAAAAACGTGTCAATATCGTCAACAACAATGGTGTACATGGAATTGCAATACGCGTTTCTCTTCCAAGAACCAGTGTCATAAAGTGATGTAACTTAATGCGCAATTATGCGGTCCACTGGTCGCAACTAACAGCGACTATTCAGTGTAATTTACAGCTAGTTTCATGAGACCAAATTAGCACTCACGTAACTAAATCGATGTAGAATTGACCTAATTAGGTCGTGGTGGGGAATCCCTGTATATGTGCTGTCTCTGAACAACTTTTTTCTCGTTAGCTGCCACCTCTGCCTTTCGTATGCCAAATGACAAGCTAGGATAAACGTAAAGGATATCCAGAGAAAACATTAAAAATAACTATGTTGATAGTGGACGTGTCGGGAGCAACTACAAACTTGGAAAGCATTCCATGAATATTTCAACTAGCGTAAGGTTATACCTACTAAATTGAAGGCGCAGCTAAGCGCAACTAAGACATCATAAGTACACTCTTTTAAACTGGTCCCAGAAGCACAATACCAGAATAGTTGTCTTTTGTCAATACTACAATCGGTTTGTTCATTGTTTCTTTTATAATAATACAAACATTTTTACAGCACCCATCTCAGCCAAAAGTATTCAAATCTCCTTGTGAAGTTCTATAAATAAGCTGTGTGTAAAAAAAGTATATTTCTACAAAATATGCAATAGCAAAAATAGAGGTATCACAAAATGCTGGCAAAAATACAGTTATAACGGAAGAATTGAGGTGGGTCCGAAATCTAAACAAGTGCCTTTTTTAAAAACACTGCCAATCACTGGGTGAGAGGTCCAAGGAATCACAAGATTGTTATTTATTACCCAACACGAACGTACTATTTCACGTTGACAACTGGCAGTGAACTGAACCAATGTTACCTTGCACCTTCATTTGCTGCATCCCGTCCAATGTGCCAAATTCATCGTTCAGTTTCTCCAACGTGTGCTGGCAATGACACCACAAGCATCAGACAACTAAGAATATCTCCATCATAGCCACAGCCCATTATAACCACATAAAACAATACGATTGTTCTCTAGCCCTAATTCCCACATAGCGGATTGACAAGCAATATAATAAATGTATATTATTAAATAGATATGTAAACTATATAACTAAAAAAAAATATATATATATATATATTGTATACATATATACCATATATATTAATTTATATATATATATATATATATTATATATATATATATATATATATATTCTAGTTTTAAGACGTACAATACTAAAACTGTGTAAGTAAGTTACACAAATTAACATAAAAATTAAACACTGATTTTAAAATGTACTCTACACTAAAACAACAAGAAATTCTAGAACAATGTCAAAACAATTTGAATTAACTTAAATGTCTATTAAAAAGATATGTATTTAAACACCTTCTAAACATTGAAAGTGTCCCAGATGCACGTATGTTCACAGGCAGTTCATTCCATAGCCTGGGTGCTGCTGCACCAAATGCCGAATCGTCAATACACTTCTTTACCTATCCATGTATTGCTTCTCTTAGTTGTTATCATTAGTCAGTAATAGTTGCCCATAAATTCTTTCATATAAATATGTGATCCGGATATCAGATATCTGATCATTTCACCTACGATATTTATATATACAATTATAATCACTCAGAAATGAATAATTTCACATGCTTTATTCTTCAACACACAGCATGTTAAACTTCACATAGAATGTGTGTGCAATAAACATTGACTTATTTACCTCAAATACTGACATACACAGTTTCTCCAGTCTCTCGCTTTCTGGTAAATCTTGTGGAATGTCTAAACTCAAATCTGAAACAAAACCATTTCGGTAACAACACAATGAACAGTCTGACAATATCTGTGAACACCAACAGTAAGAGGAGCTCCTGAGACCTTGGATATAGCTGTGATACTATTGGCTGTGTATGTATTCATGCACCGAAAAAGTGTCTTCATACATGCTTCTATGTGCTCTGGTTCAAAAGCTAAATTTTTTTCTACCAGATGGTGGCCATCTTGGATTTATGGGTCAAAATTATATTAGAATCGGAATCCTAGTGGACGACTTACCCGAAAAAGTGTTGTCATACGTGATTTTTGGTGCATTGATTCATAAGTTAATTTTTTTAGATGGTGCCAGCAGCCATTTTTGATTTGGCCCTCTGGCGGAAAATGCCAGCATTATTTAAAAAGGGAACGGGGGACTAAATCTTTTTTTAATGATCAATAGAAGTCAAATAAATCGTCATACCTTAGTAGCCAGAGAATGGTTACGAAACTGCAATTGTAGACCCTACTACCAGGTATATGTTTTCAGAAGGATAATAACTTGTTTATTTTGTAAGTGTCCCAGTGAACCAAGATATATTACTTGTCCATCAGTTGACAGGTTGACACTGCTCTCTGCCATTGTCACATATCTTAACAGTGTGATTAACAGCAGATAAAGACACTCACCTGTTGACCGTGTGACCGGCATGGACATGCTAATGCGACCACGAACAAAACTTGACCGCCGCACCGACTTGCGTTTCCGCTCAGCATCGGGCTCTTGTTGCTTGGTCATTTCACCCTGATAAACAACAGCAGTTACATAAACAACAGCAATTACATCAACAACAGTAGTTTCAAAAATAACAGCAGTTACATAAACAACAGCAGTTACATAAACAACAGCAGTTTCATAAACAACATCAGTTACATAAACAACAGCAGTTACATAAACAACAGCAGTTTCATAAACACCAGCAGTTTCATAAACACCAGCAGTTTCATAAACAACAGCAGTTACATAAACAACAGCAGTTTCAAAAACAACCGCATTTACATAAACAACAGCAGTTGTTACCTAACCAAAAGCCTGCCACCCGAAGAACAGCAGCAGGCAGTAAACCAACAACAGCAAAATTGTTATAAAGTTGCACGCAATGGCTGTTTTGTATACAATTGCAAATATTCTTTAAAACAATTTAACTTGTTTGTCCAACATTTATTGACTGCATCATAATAATCAACCAAACATTTCGCAAAATATTTGTACATTAAAAGAAAATAACGTCGAATACTTGGTACCGGTATTAGTTATACTAAATTCATTTGGCAAAATCCCACCTCACGGGATCCATGCTTTCTCTTCACTGATTCACCGGTTGGTGTCACTTGTTTTGGGGGAATCGGGGGCAAGACGTCATCCACTATAGAATATATTTAGGCAATGTTAGTAACGTGTCATAAAACATGACAACCTGTTGAAGACACAAAGAAAACCTCTAAGACAATACAGGGAAATGCAGGTAAAATAACGGGAGACATGATAAAATAATATACAACTTCCTGAATTAATGCAATTATTAAAAACAACATTTTATTAGTATATTGTTACATCACCAAATATACCTGTAGCACAAATATACTTGATATATATATATTTATATATATATCATTATGTTTAAATACAGCACTTTTAGGCAGGTAAAAATTAAATAAAAATCCATCTAGTTATATATATATATATATATATATATATATTGATTTATATGTTTACAGAGCAATGTTATTATCTTAAATAAAAATCACCTACTTTTAGAGTCGAAGTGACCACAGGTTACAACACGTAACTTTTTTCCTCCTGACCCATTCGGATGTAATGATCCACTACGTTTTGCAGGACTGTAACACAGATTACACTTATTACAAGTAGACTGTATCAGAGATGACCATTATTACAGGTAGACTTATCAGAGATGACCATTATTACAAGTAGACTGTATCAGAGATGACCATTATTACAAGTAGACTGTATCAGAGATGACCATTATTACAAGTAGACTGTATCAGAGATGACCATTATTACAAGTAGACTGTATCAGAGATGACCATTATTACAAGTAGACTGTATCAGAGATGACAGTTATTACAGGTAGACTGTAACATATATCAATCATTACAGATTAGTAATTTAAAAGTTTACTCAAAGTTTGATTTTAAACACTGACACATCATAACATCCCCAAACCTGGTTTCTTGAAATACTGCAATTGTTATCTCAGGTGAATGGAACATATATAATTTAGTAACCAAAACGTACACTGCAAATGAAAACGGTAAGTTTTGCAAGTATACCAACATTTGTAATGATCAAATAACGTTTCTGGTGCTCTGTATACTTTTGAAAAAATTACATTCTCTTGCAGAAATGGAAGTCTGCAACAGATAGTGTATTATAAAATATGACATTTCTACTGCTACTATCATTAAGTTACAAATAATTTTAAAAATATTTTAGCTGGAACCTTGTCTTGGGTGACCACCCTTCCCGGTGGTCATACAGCTGGCACAAATTGGGGCCAAATCAGAGCGGTATTTGGGTCTCAAAACGCAATATTTGTAAAACATAAATATACCTGGGAATGCTGATTTATTAGGGTTATGATTACACTTAGTGTGATCGAGGTATTCAATCCAATGTAGACAAATATAATCATAACGGTACAATTGAGGTGGGTCCGAATTCTACACAAATGCCTAACCGGAATATGTATCTTGTGAAATATTGTGATATTCTAAATGACATGCTGAGACAATGTGGACTTTCTCAGTCTGAGCTCTGGCCTCTGCCGGTACGTCTGGAATGTAGGTCTGCATTCCCGCCATTCACAAGACTCGCTTTATTACCTTTAATTGTAAAAACTACGATTGCGTGACGGTTACAACAATAAAAGTCGACGTATGGAACGTTCAACTGGAAGACTTTGCTCGCATAGGCTTGATCAAATTTATACCGAGTTAATACACATCCGCAATTTAACGGCCAAAATTGCCGAACGGATCCATTGCCAAAACAAACTTACGGTTATACATTACTCTGCTATTATCGCTCATAAATACCAATTGTTTATCTATGTTAATTACTTCAAACAAACTAACCGGGACACATGTCCGGCAGATGTTGGTGTAGTTGACATGCCAACAATGA
>JAODUO010001674.1:0-2500 GCA_025642075.2 Ridgeia piscesae | reverse complement strand
GTTTAGCTTATCTCTTTAAAGCTGAAATCTCCTGAATTCAAAAGCTTAGTTTTTCATTTCTTCTGGAGTTAATATTCTGGGTGGTTATCCCAGTAATATTGCTAAATTGTATGCGGTTGATTTAATAAAACAGTAACGTAAAGTGAAAGATCATCGAGCAAATACGATGTTGTTGTATTTTACAGCTGTAAACACTGTGCTCAAATCACTGCCGTTGAAATCCGGAGACGCCATCTTGGTTTATAGCTGGACTCACCACGCCGTGAGAAACATCTGCGACGCCACTGCTCAAAGAACAGGTATGACCACGTGACATCTAGATAAACGACCATTCCTACATATAGATATTAAATTCTGTGAAATGATGTTCATGTTATCATTAATTGGTAGTTGGGCAGATGGTAGATGCATTATAGAAATTTGAGTCAGCTATCTGGTTCATAAAAATCACCGATATACGATTGACCGATAACAAAATTACTTTCTCTAACGCACAGCAGGTATAATTAGAAAAAACTCTCACTTCAATACTCGACTACCGCCAAACGTCTGCATCAAGAACTGATGGGTTTATGCTGTGCTCGCCAAATGGTGTGTAGAAAGATGTACGACTAGAAATGTGTTCTCTACACGCTCCAACTTCGTCTTTTGCGTAACTAGACGACCCCGTTATAGCGCCACGTAGAAATCGCGTAATGTCATTGCGTTATATCGATGAAGACGCCACATCTCCGTGTCTACAGTTCGGTTGTGACAGAAAGACGCAGAATGCGTGGTACATACCGGCAGCGAACAATGTATAAGAGAACGTGTTATTTGACAGCGCGGGTATGCGTGTGTTCTTGTAATTACCATGAGGGAGTTTGAAAGGTTAAAAATGGCAAAATATGAATACATCGAAAAGACTAACAGCAAAAATGGAGCCGAACGATAGGAACAACCTCGATTGTATGACTCTACATCGTAGAAAAATTGATGATGTTCCATATGTGTACGACACGCACACACACACCTCAGAAACTCGGTGATCAACCTATCGAGTACAAGGTAAATACGTTCTCGGAAATGACATAAACTACGGATGAAATAGGCAAAATTGCCAGGCTAAATATTACCAACAAGTAGTGGCAAGCACATGCAGAACTGTGAAAGAGTGTCATCATTCTGAAAGTAAACAAGAGTAAAGCCACAAAATCCCAATGCTTATGAGATGGTGCAGAAAGACTTACACCCAAATACAGAAGAAAGAAACAGAAAATGGATTACACGAGCACAAAGAGATGGTACATGCGCCTGCACCACCCACCGGAGAATGTATTAAGGATGGATTCTGCCCTGACATCCCCAAACAAGATATCCCTCGTTTCAAATAAAAAATCTTCCAACTTAATAAACAATTCCTGTGAATCTTCGCCTATGTTAAAATACTACACTCTATATGCAATCTTCCATCATTAAAGGAACCGGTGTAAGGGGAACATTTGCGTGTTTGCAGGAGCCGACGTTCTCTCGGTCGACATAAAGATCCCTATTAAAAGTCGACACGACATAGTTGCGCAGTACCGGGAGATGTTGGACACCCATCCCAACGTGAAGATCGCCGTGCTTGGTAAGATCATGGGATCATCTCATGCATAACAGAAAATGACGTGCTGTTTGTGCGGTTGTGTGCCTGCGTCTGTACGTGCGTGTGCTTGCGTGCATACATGGGCGCTTGCTGAAAGCAGGTGGACATGTGCGTGCGTCACCGAATGAATGAGTGAGCGTGTGTTTATATATGTATGTATATATATATATATATATATATATATATATATATATATATATATATATATATATATATATATATATAGTGTGTGTGTGTGTGTGTGTGTGTGTGTGTGTATGTGTGTGGTGGCGTAGCATGCCTGTATGTGTGAGACTACATGTGCGATATTGTTATTGAAATGTACACTACCATTCAATATGTTTACGCTTATCACCGTGAATGGTATTTTTATTTTGACGGAGATACATTCAAAACTGACATCTCTGATATCATGTTAATCAATATAGAAAGAGTCAGCCTCTCTTAATCGTGATGTCGTTGTCTCAGAATTGATATCCAGCCCAACAGCCACAGCCATGCCGTACATGGAGCTGACTAAGTTGTGTCGAGAACGGGGCGTGTTGGTTCTACTGGATGGAGCCCACGGCCCTGGTCAAGTCGCCTTAAACCTGGAGGAGTTGGGACAAGGTGGAGTTGATTTCTTCACAGGTAAGTCACGCACGGTGAGTTTCTGTACAATAAATAATAATAATAATAATAACATTTATATAGACGCCATCAAATCCCGGGATAAAGCCACGGTCACGGGTGTGTACAATATAAACCTAAAGCAAAAATAACACATAAGATAGCTAAATAGAATAATATACTGTGTTCAACTGGCCATGGGATGAGATATAGTTTGAATAAAACAACCAAAGTTATATTGCTAACAGCAGTTGTGAGGGGGTT
>JAODUO010001673.1:0-74948 GCA_025642075.2 Ridgeia piscesae | reverse complement strand
GACAGAGACACAGAAAGGTTAGACAGGGTGTGAGGTAGACAGAGACACATAAAGGTTAGACAGGGTGTGAGGTAGACAGAGACACAGAAAGGTTAGACAGGGTGTGAGGTAGACAGAGACACATAAAGGTTAGACAGGGTGTGAGGTAGACAGAGACACAGAAAGGTTAGACAGGGTGTGAGGTAGACAGAGATACACAAAGGTTAGACAGGGTGTGAGGTAGACAGAGATACACAAAGGTTAGACAGGGTGTGAGGTAGACAGATATACAAAAAGTTCTGGTTCATTACCACGTGTTGCCAGTTGAAACGTCAGATGTTTCAATGATTCATTACCAAACCTTTTGTTGACCTGAACAATTAGTGTGTCGTCAGCGAGTCTAGACAAAGACGGCACGACAAGTATATCTGCCACGAGCGTTTGTATTTTAAAATGTTGCTGGCATTTTGTTCAAACCAGCAGTATTTGTATGTACCAGGTAAGTATGTTAGTACCAAATTATCCGAAAACCCAGTAGCAAGACTAGCGAAAACACACAACACACACACAACAACACACACAACACACACACACACACACACACAACACACACACACACAATATATATATATATATATATATATATATATATATATATAATATATATATATATATATATATATATATATATATATATATATATATATATATATATATATATATATACAATGCTAATACATACTTAATAGATTACATTATCCGTCAACAATAAACTGTGTCATTATTAAGGAAGGATTACTAAATACATTTCAGCGTAAACTACAAAAAGGTTGTAACGTCTACCAAGTTTATATTTTTAAATCGCTAAAGAAGCGAGTATAAATCGCAGTGTAATAGAATATAACAGACAGTAGTATTGATAACAAGGAAATTAATAACATGCTTGCAATGAAATGTTATACGATCTATGTTAATAAAATATGTTATATATAGTTTTCCCATATCTGGCTCATGTAATTGGCTAATGTTTAAAATATTAATCAGCATTATGTGAAAGCCGGAACGATAAAAGATCAAAATCAAATATTGTGTGATTATTTTATGGAACTCGAATTCGTTGAAGTCGGATAATTTTTCATGATTATTTCAATGTCGACAATCAATATTGTGTCGTCTTCGCATAAACTGCCAAAGACATCTTTTCTATAAGATTAACTTATGTACTTATGTGCAGCAGCTGTATTCTAACAGGCTCGTAGTTGAGAAACTGTGAAACATTAGTATGACGTATTACTTTTTAGCAAAGCAATACGTTCTTGAGGGCTGTAGGACACATTATACGAGCGACCTATACGTTTTATATTTTATATCCTTGCCTAGTCTGCATGGATGAATAATTACGCGAAAGTCGTCATTGCTAAATAGTCGTCGCACAGGTTTGATACATTATTCACGATTTTTTTGATTATACAGCTGGAGTGTACGTAGAATGGATTTTGAAATAGAAATATATTGCTCAGCTTAAGTACTTTTTTATTATAATTGTTGTATTATAGGGCAATGTACAATGCCACACATGTGTTTGGGCGTATCCGCGTGTGCGCATGCGCGTGCAAAGGGTTAGAGGGCGCGATTAATAATCGCGCGCGAATGTGGCTATACTATGAATAGTACAACATTCAGACTAGGCATAGACTAAGCTGGATTCGGAATTGTTGAGCGAAATTTGTTACAATAAATGGAAAAAGACACCTTCGTCATGTATTGTACATATCGTGATCATTAATCAATTTTAATCATAAACCAACGGTCATAACGTTTATGAGTAAAATATTGTTTTATACTGGACAAGTTCGTCGTATGCGCTCAGTAAACATCTGCCGTGTTAACTAAAATAACTGTTGTTCTTGATATAATAATGATAATAATATGGTAACTGCATGTGTGCCTAAATCATCGGAACCAAGCTTAAATGCATATTAAAACAACATCAAATTCAATTTCAACGTTGATAATCATTATTGTATCTACCACACGATGATTATAAATATAGCGTATATCAATATTAATTTACACATATTAGATGCTTATTGAAAAATAATGTTAAAAGGCGGATTAGAATCATACGTTATGGTAGCCGTACATTGTACACATTTACAGTTCGTCCTGGTGTTGACAGTTTTTTATTTTATCTTTAGACATAATATTTCACACTAGCGTTATTGGAAGGGGACGGCTATGAAAGAAGGAAATATGTTTGTCTCCGTTTGACGCGTAGGCCATATTTTACCGCATGCTATTAACCTCTTAAGCCCCGAGTTTCTGTGGGCCGCCACACTCTGCCTAGACATAGGTTTACATAATGAACTGTATTATAAAAACAGTTCATCATAATTCTATAAAAGTTTACATTATCTGAACCAGAAAGGAATTATCTACATATTGGTGTATAAATCATTGTTGTATGACTAATTGAAACTAATTAATGTATATAATTTACATACGTCAACAATCCAAGATGGCCGGCAATAAATAAAAAAATAAACTTCGCTTTATAATTGTCTCCATAATTATCGTATCAGTTATTGTATCATTGGAAAATGAAAGGTATCTTATATATTATGCCACTTAGGAGGTTTGTTCTGTCTTTCTCATATCTGGATTGAAGCAGTACATACAGTATTATATCAGGCTAGAAACTGGTGTAGAAGTAAATTGGATTAGTTGAGCTTAGAAGCTAATATAATAATTATATTTATTGTTATAATCATTACACCAGGAAGCGAGGTAGAGGACAACCGGAAACATTCATGGAGTGGACAGTCGGTTTAATGTGAATCTTCTTCTTCTTTTCGCCTTTTCCCACTAGGTGGGGTCAGCGGCCCGAATTCTTGATGTCCAGAATGTTCTGTCCTAGGCATCCTCTGGGGCGATCCGCAGTGCCTGCATATCCCTTCGGACACAATCCATCCATCTCCCTCTTGGTCTCCCTCTTGGGTCTTTTCCTGGCACTCTCATGTCAACAACTGCTCTCACTTCGTTGTTTTCTTCCATTCTCTGTATGTAGTAGTCTTATTTCTCTTACTTTCTCTTGTATACTAGTCATTCCTAGCTCCTCTGTGATGTCCACACTCTTTACTTTGTCTCTCAGTGTTACTCCTTTAATTCTTCGCAACATCCTCATCTCTGTTTTCTCGAGAATCTCTTCCTCCTTCTTTCTAACTGTCCAATATTCTGCTCCATACAGAAGTACTAATGACAGTCATGTAGAGCTTGATCTTTAGTTTCCTTGGCATTTTCTTGTCACTGATGACTCCGGATAGGTCTCCCCACGCTGGATTATTGTGAATAAAGCAATTGATTAGTAACTTAATCGTCGCTCCCCAGATACCCGGACGCCGCGTATAATAGAAACTAAATAAAATTATTGAAAGAGTAACTTAATCGGCCCTTCCTCAGAATGAACGGATGTCTAACTTTGGGGGCAGCAATTCGGTATCTCACTTTAATTGCCATTAAGACACACTTAACTATACATCTCTTATTCTTGCATATCAAACGAACATTGATATAGCCAACGCATCGTCACGATATGTATATTAACTGATGTTAATATAGGCTTGGATATGCTTACATGTAACACCGACTGATGCTTGTAAGTTGTAGCCAATTATATATCGATGCTGATTGCACTATGTTGGAGAGCTGAACTTATGTAGGCCTAATCCAACAGTTACGTTTTCATAGGCGGCCATTACAATGTTTCCTACATTTCCTATCGAATTTAAATATACCTGTTATCGAACGTTTCACAATTGATCCTCCACTGATAGACGTGCCGTGGAATTTCCGTGAAATTCTAACATCAGAGCCCCACAAACCATGTTTAAACTTGTCACCACTTCATTTCTGCTAGAATCAAAACTGTTATAGTAAGTGTGTGGGATTAATCAATGTTAGAAACTGTTATAGTAAGTATATGAGATTAATCAAGGTTAGAAACTGTTATAGTAAGTATATGAGATTAATCAAGGTTAGAAACTGTTATATTAAGTATGTGAGAATACTTAAAGTTAGAAAATGTTATAGTAAGTATTATGAGATTAATCAAGGTTAGAAACTGTTATAGTAAGTATTATGAGATTAATCAAGGTTAAAAACTGTTATAGTAAGTATTATGAGATTAATCTACGTTAGAAAATGTTATAGTAAGTATTATGAGATTAATCAAGGTTAAAAACTTGTATAGTAAGTATGTGGGATTAATTAAGGTTAGAAACTGTTATAGTAAGTATATGGGATTAATTAAGGTTAGAAACTGTTATATTTAGTATTATGAGATTAATCAAGGTTAGACAATGTAATAGTATAGTATACGAGATTAATTAAGGTTAAAAACTGTTATAGTAAGTATATGGGAACAGTTTAGAAACTGTTATAGTAAATATGTGGGGTTAATTAAGGTTAGAAACTGTTATAGTAAGTATTATGAGATCAATCAAGGTTAGAAAATGTTAAAGTAAGTATATGGGATTAATTAAGGTTAGAAACAGTTATAGTAAGTATATGGTATTATATCAGGCTAGAAACTGGTGTAGAAGTAAATGGTATTATATCAGGCTAGAAACTGGTGTATAAGTAAATGGTATTATATCAGGCAGGCTAGAAACTGGTGTAGAAGTAAATGGTATTATATCAGGCTAGAAACTGGTGTAGAAGTAAATGGTATTATATCAGGCTAGAAACTGGTGTAGAAGTAAATGGTATTATATCAGGCTAGAAACTGGTGTAGAAGTAAATGGTATTATATCAGGCAGGCTAGAAACTGGTTTAGAAGTAAATGGTATTATATCAGGCAGGCTAGAAACTGGTTTAGAAGTAAATGGTATTATATCAGGCTAGAAACTGGTGTAGAAGTAACTTGGATTAATTCAGCTTAGAAGCTAATATAATAATTATATTTATTGTTATCATCATTACACCAGGAATCGAGGTGAAGGAAAACCGGAAACATTCATGAGAGTGGACAGTCGGATTATTGTGAATAAAGCAATTGATTAGTAACTTAATCGTCGCTTCCCAGATACCCGGACGCCGCGTATGATAGAAACTAAATAAGATGATTGAAAGAGTAACTTAATCGGCCCTTCCTCGGAATGAACGGATGTCTAACTTTGGGGGCAGCAATTCGGTATCTCACTTTAATTGCCATTAAGACACACTTAACTATACATCTCTTATTCTTGCATATCAAACGAACATTGATATAGCCAACGCATCGTCACGATATGTATATAAACTGATGTTAATTTAGGCTTGGATATGCTTACATGTAACACCGACTGATGCTTGTAAGTTGTCGCCAATTATATATATCGATGCTAATTGCACTATGTTGGAGAGCGCTGTAGGCGGCCATTATAACGTTTCCTTCATTTCCTATCGAATTTAAATATACCTGCTATCGAAATTTTCACAATTTTCTTACGTCGCAGCCCCATGAACCAAGTGTAAACTTGATACCCCTCAGGCTCCCACAAACGTCTTTCCAACCTTACAACCCTTCATTTCTGCTAGAATCAGTGACCTATCGTTTTTATATCACCAATGTAAATGACACATGTATCAATACGCAGACAAACACGGACTGTTATCTGCCGTAGTTGTACAGCTCTGATGCCTCGCTGCACAAAAACATCATTTCTAGTCACTCCGCACCACAGAAATTCAGACAACCTGCATAATGCTATTTCTTTAGGGTACTCTTTGGGTAATGGCGGACGAGCACGTTATTGTGGTCTTACATCTGTAGGCTCGAAGACATAGTGTAGTCAAATTATAAAGGCAATCGATCACGTCCTATCTACATCCGGGTGAAATGATGGAGTTACCGCGTGATTTGGTGGAGTTACCTCGAAAATTTAGTGACATCTAGGTAGTAGTGTACACACTAGTGTAAAACCCCGAAAGATCGGGGTTCATGATCCATGAGGTTAATTATTCTGATCGTCGTAATCGACTCGCCGTGATGTCTTCGTGGTCGTTCATAGTGCATGTATTCTCCAATGTTGACACCATGTTTCTGCTGCGAGAACCGACATTAGCACAATGGACCATAGGCCTACAGATATGTATAGCTGACCGTTCCATTTCTGTATTTATTACTTTTGTTCTTCATAAATTCGTTTGGCTTACCGGTACTAATTTTGCGGTTTCTTAGTATGTTGCAGTAGTAAAGATATTATGTGCTCATGTGCTCTCCCTCTCCCTCTCCCTCTCCCTCTCCCTCTCCCTCTCCCTCTCCCTCTCCCTCTCCTCTCCTCTCCCTCTCCCTCTCCCTCTCCCTCTCCCTCTCCCTCTCCCTCTCCCTCTCCCTCTCCGTATTGCCTGCAGGTACTGCGACTGACAATGGCTGAAGGAGGAGCCAGTGTGTGTAACGTCACAGAGGTGTACAGCAACGACGGACACGCTTTCTCTGACTCAAGTGTCAGTGTCAACTACCGCGGACAGCTTCTTATTGGCAGCATCCACACAAACATGATTCTCTGCCAAGTTCTTTATGCATGAATAGATTTGAAACAGTTCACTCTCAATACTCTGTATAAAAAGCAGGTACTACGAAAAGGCATTCAAATGATAAGTGACACTATTCATATTTAGCATGAACGTATACCTCTGCCATTGTTCAGAAAGTTTAGAATTATCGCATCCAAAACAAGTACATTTCCGAAAGAACACGCACGAACCGTTATCGAAACACATTTCTTCCAACTTCTGTTAGGCTACTAAACGCGAAATCGGGGAGGGGAAATGATCGGGGAGGATGGGGGATACAATGGGACGCACTACTTTCCTACAACTTTGCACTGTCACTTCTAATTGTCACTACTAATGTCGTTGTGTTATGTGTATATTTGCCACAAGTATTTCCTCTTTGGGGGACTATTAAAGGTTATTGTATTGTATTGTATTGTATTGTATTGTATTGTATTGTATTGTATTGTATTGTATTGTATTGTATTGTATTGTATTGTATTGTATTGTATTGTATTGTATTGTATTGTATAGGTAGCGTTTGTCATTCACTCCATGTATGTACGGCTTTTAAACGACAAAGACCTCTGACGTTTCCATGAGTCATTATTATTATTTGTGATCCGACGACGAAGGTAATGTTAATTAAAATAATATTGATTAGGCTTTTCATTTTATATGTCATCATGATTAACGTTTATATGGTGTAATGTATTTATATGTATTTGTTTAATTTCTTTACTATTTTCTAGACGTATTGTATGGACGCTGCAAATGAATTTCCCTTCCGGGATAATAAGTTTATTTTTGTGCAGTGCTGCATACATCACATAGCTCCCGTTAAGCTCCTTCAGCCCGGCGATTTACTTCGTCTCGTATACGTTACCTAGAGGTCGTCCACCCTCTCTGTATCTGTGTCTGTCACTGAATCTCCCCCTCTCTCTCCCCTCATCTCTCTCTCTTTCCCTCGGTGTCCCTCTCCGTCTTCGTCCCTGCCTGCATGCCTGCCTGCCCACCCGCAGGGCTGCAGTGACAGATTATACAAGCGATCTATACGTTTCATACGACCATTTTATATCCTTGCCTAGTCAGCATGGATGAACTAGATTGAAAAAAACTTTCACCCAAGCATAGGATTCGAATCCGGATTATCTTAGTCGAGAGTCCGAAGCTCTACCACCTCGCCACTGCGCTCTATTAGGTGTAGACTATATTACGCGTAGACTCTATAAGGCGTAGACTCTATAAGGCGTAGACTCTATTAGGTGTAGACTATTAGACGCACTGCGCTCTATTAGGTGTAGACTCTATTAGGTGTAGACTCTATTATGCGTAGACTCTATTAGGCGTAAACTATATTAGGTGTAGACTCTATTAGGCGTAAACTATATTAGGTGTAGACTCTATTAGGCGTAAACTATATTAGGTGTAGACTCTATTAGGCGTAAACTATATTAGTGTAGACTCTATTAGGCGTAAACTATATTAGGTGTAGACTCTATTAGGCGTAAACTATATTAGGTGTAGACTCTATTAGGCGTAGACTATATTAGACGTAGTCGGGATTGTTCAACGAACTTTGCACGACAAACGGAACAAGACGCCGTATATGTATTATACATATCATGATCACTAAATGAATGTTATTGGTAACATCATCACAGTCATGGATTTTAAAGTATTGTTTTACGCTGAATCAGTTCGTTGCACGCCCACCAAACCATTCACTTTGCGGTATTCGCCCTTCACAAGGTGGCAGCACCCATTGCAGTTTATCAAAATGTAATGTGTAACTATTTTTTTCTTTAGACATAATATTTCACAGTAGCGATATTGGAAGGGGACGGCCCAATTAAAACACACCATCGTCGTAACCTGTTATACGGAAAATGCCTTGTTTCTGATCAACTACAAGACGCACCACCTGTACAAGGCAGTTGTGATTTTAAAGCAAAAGCATAATTTCCCCAGACAGTAGTGGGGGACTTAAATATGTCAGCGGCCTGACGGTGCGTGATAACATAGGCTATCTTTCAACTGGAACAACGTGAACTTGATTTGTTGTGTGCCGATGTGGATAATCAGCTATCGTACAACGGACAGACGAGCGCTATCGTTGTATCAATTACTTAAAGGACTAGTCTACAGTAGACGTATAATATGCCTTAAGATGCGAGTTGTCAATTAATAGCATAACATTTGCCACATTTGCATTGTATTTCAGTTAGCCTTTTGAAAAGGCTGATTTGAACATATTATGTTGTCTACAATAATGTTATTGCAAATCAAATATATGTCACTATAGCTATATTAAAAAAGAAATATTTAACATGTTTCTTATTGTTGTTATATTACGCATGACGAAAATGCCTGATAGTTGTTGGGGAGTTGACGATTTTTAGTTAACCGGTGATAGAGGTCTACACCAACATTATTCAAATGAAATAATACAACTGTTATCTGATTACCACCTAATTTCATATTACAGAGTGAAACATGTTTAAGCTAATTAATGCTTTCGGGTAAAGCAGCGCCCCACACAATTAAAGCCTACGCACACGCCACTACCACCTCCGTCAGAAACGCGCGAAGACGCACGCACCACGCGCGCGCACACGCACGCACGCATACACACAAACACACACACCACACAAGAATGCTGTATTGCTGCGTTCAACAATCAGTACTATTATAATGAACAAGTGTACTGTACTGGTTGTCATATCGCAGCAAGCAGTGACACGGACAAGCGTTGTCCGTCCGTCGGTCCTGCTGACCGTCGGCACACTGGAGCCGTGACCGTGCATCGCCGCGGCCACGACTGTCGATACGCACATCTCACTCCGTCGTACCAATCAACGACCGGCGCGCGACTTAATATTTAAGTTCTTCCAAATGTACTACGTTCTTAAAGGTGTTTTCAGATGGTCCGAGTAGGCTGATATCATGAACAGGTAGACCTATTACGTGTCGGTCAATGGTCACATCGTAGCACTTCATTCTTTCTGAACAATGCCGATTAAGCTGCGAAAATGTTAATAACCCGAATTTTTTAATATGTCATTAGCCAGAAGCGAGTAGGTTGCAAGTTCGTGTATGTATTGTTGTATTTAAGTTATTATATAACGTAACTAAATTCTTTATTAAAGCATAAATCAATTAATCGATGTTACATATGATGATTACATATAATGAACATTCTTGCGCCGTCTTTTCTGCTAGTGTAAGGGTCCGAAGACATACATGTCCTGCCAAATGGATTGGCATTTATTACCTCAGTAAGTTTAACTTGTCTGCTGTTGTATCATGCGGCTAGATTTGTCATAAAAAATCTTCCGATTAATTTTGATATTTTTCAAATTGATCATTACTCTTACATATAATGTTAAAAAATAGTATTACTACTACTGTTGCTGTTGCTGTTGTTGTTGCTGCTGCTGCTGCTGCAACGCTACTGCTACTGCTACTGCTACTGCTACTGCTACTGCTACTGCTACTGCTACTGCTACTGCTACTGCTACTGCTACTGCTACTGCTACTGCTACTACTACTACTACTACCACCACCACCACCACCACCACTACCACCACCATTAGCACAATGCATAGAAGTAATATACAGTTTATATACAACATATATAAAGATGTTTTCCCCCAAATGTTTACATTTGTCTGATGTTTTCAGATTTGATATATATCTTCGTTGTCAACCATCTCCTGGACAACAAGCAGACCATGGAGGAGTTTCGTTTCGACGAAAATATACTAAAGTACAATGCACCTGGAACTTTCAAACTTTACCTGCTTTACTTCCAAAGAGTTGTCCTTCTTCCGGGCGTAGATAAGCCAACTCTGCGCGAGCAACGAGGCCACGTACACGTACCTACAGCACGAGGTCTACAACACATGAGACATACCTGGGAAAATTCTTGACGAATATATTTTGTTGTAGCCTACAACTAACTAATAATTATACATTTTACTATATTTTAAAATTTGTTTTATAGTTTTACACTTGTTAGACAATTACATAATAAATATTGGATGTGTCGGATTAAATTATTAATTTTAATTTGTATTATTTATTTAATTTAATTATTTAAACAATTGTCAGCTACTTCAGTATCACGTTTTTTTTGCAGATTGGGTTAATGTGTGAACTCAGTTGTTTTCTATGTTTAAACCGTCTTCGTTAGAGTTGTGAACCGTATACCGGTGAACTGGTATTTTGGTTATACTGTTCTGAAACCGGTTTTGAACAAAAATACAGGTATTCCATACTGCATGATATGTATATCGCCAATGGATAATACTAACATGTCTGTTCTGATTCTTCAAAAATCGTGTAAACTTCGTACGGATGGACGAAAAGACAATATTCAACACATATTGGCCTTGTCTTCCGTTCGAAAAGCGCGCGTCCAGAAGAGCAAATGATACCAGTCATTCATTGGCGGTGTGTCCCAGTAAGCTACAGTGTGGCGCCGCTGGCACAAAGCGATACGTTTCCTGCTCACAGCTTCGAAACGCATGAGAAAACGGTGTGACACATATGGTACGCATATAGAGGCAAACGGTTCACATCGCTAATCTTTACATTTTGCCTGTGTCTCAGTTGATGCGTCACGAACGTGTCATTGTGTGACAGCCGGTAGCCCAAACATGGGTCTACGCTAGATTTCTATACGTCTTCCTCACAACAAACTATCATCCAAAGCAAGGTAAAGCAGACATGACGGATGTTTCCTTACTACGGCATAGAACATACTTCATTCGTACGTGAATTGCTTTTTTATTGTGGCATATGTAAATCATGAGATTATTAACATATTTTGACATATATTTAGTAGTGAATAATATCAAGCGTGGGAGAGGGGAGGGAAACACTTACATAACATTTCGTGCCTTCTTGACACATAAATATGAAAAAACTGAAACAATTAGAAAATCAAGGGTCTTGGTTGAATAACACATAATAAACATAGGTCACTGCTACAGCCGGAAAAAACTACGTACAAACACACATACAAAAAACCGCACGCGTAAACCCACGCTTACAGACACTCACACACATGCCACACGTATACACTCACATGCACCCACGCACACGAATACATACACACCTGTTTACAAGTAAATAAGCACATGTACGCAAACATGCACATATACATTAAACAACCATGCACACCTATAAATAACACAACAACAAACACATACACAAACAAACACACACACACAAACACACACACACACACACACACACACACACACACACACACACACACATAAATAACACAACAACAAACACATACACAAACAATCACACATATATAAATAACACAATAACAAACACATACACAAACACAAACACAAACACAAACACAACACACACACACACACACACACACACACACACACACACACACAAATAACACAATAACAAACACATATATAAATAACACAACAACAAACACATACGCAAACAAACATACCCACCCACATACATACACCAACGGAACAACACAATCGAACACACAGACAAATAAATACAAACACATACAGACACGCACATTCTCGCAAACGTAACACACGTTCATAAATAAAACACGGCTATTCAATTAAAATGGACACAACCTCACTAATCAAACACTTTCAACATGCATAGTCAGTTTTATTTATATATTATTTCACTCATTCACTCCGCCTAGTCGACTACCGCGAGAGAAGACAGAGGTTCGAGTCGAATTACTAGTCTCTTCTGTATCGAAAATATAATTCCAACTCCAAACCGAAAATAATATTAATGGTGTAAATTAGACCCTAATACAATTTTGGAATACACATGTCACTTGGAAAGCTATATACAACCTGACACACGCCACTTGGGAAGCTATATACAACCTGACACACGCCACTTGGGAAACTATGTACAACCTGACACACAAGCCACTTGGGAAGCTATATACAACCTGACACACGTCACTTGGGAAGCTATATACAAACTGACACACGCCACTTGGGAAGCTATATACCACCTGACACACGCCACTTGGGAAGCTATATACAAACTGACACACGCCACTTGGGAAGCTATATACTACCTAACACACGCCACTTGGGAAGCTATATACCACCTGACACACGCCATTTGGGAAGCTATATACAACCTGACACACGACACTTAGGAAGCTATGTACCACCTGACACACGCCACTTGGGAAGCTATATACAACCTGTCACACGCCATTTGGGAAGCTATATACAACCTGACACACGCCACTTGTGAAGCTATATACCACCTGACACACGCCACTTGGGAAGCTATATACAACCTGACACACGCCACTGTCCATCCTCTATATCAAAAACAGTGCAGCTCCCAACTCAAACAACTGTACGGATCCCATCTGATTCAAAAGCACTGCTCCCATCTCAAACAACTTAAATCATCTAAAGAATACACCAATACAGCTGCCATCTCACACAGTTGCATATCTACCAGGTCAACCAATTATCTAGCTTCCATCTCATAGAACTAATCAGCTCCAACGTCAAGCAACTGTACACTTCACATATCAAACAACTGTGCAGCAGCCATGTCACACAACAGAAACACCACCCTCTTAAGCAACACTACAACTGTGCAGCTTTCATCTCACACAACAAAAAACTCCCAATATATAGCAACAGTACACCTCACATATTATACAATTGTGAAACTACCACCACATATAACAGAAAAACTCCCATCTGAAGCAATACTACACCTCAAATATCTTACAATTGTGCAGTTACCATCTCATACAACAGAAAATCTCCCAACTCAAGCAACAGCACACATCCCATCTCATACAGAACTATAACTTCCATCTCTAGCAACATCACCACTACCATCTCAAGCAACTGTCCAGCCTCCATAATAATAATAATACATTCTAATATCCTGGGTTAATTCCCGCATGGTAGATCGGTGCCCTACACAAGAATACTAAACGTATATCTCATCTCAACCAACTGTCCAGCCACCATCACAAACAAGTGCACAGCTCCGATCTCAAACAACTTTCCAGCCACCATCTGAAACAACTGTGTATCCATCTCAAATAACTGCACAGCTCCCATCTCTTACAACTGTCCAGCTCCCATTTCAAATAACTGTGCAGTATCCATCTCAAAAAACTGTGCAGTATCCATCTCAAATGTCAAGCAACCGTAAAACTTATAAATAATATAACAATACAGATGCCATTTCATACAACTGCACAGCGGCCATGCCAGTTGCATATTTCCCATATCAAACAATTATCTACCTCCAATATCACAGAACTACACAGCACCCACTTCAAGCAACTATACACCTCACATATCATACAATTGTGCAGCTACCATCTCATACAACAAAAAACTCCCATCTCAAGCAACAGCACACCTCCCATCTCATTCAATAGTACAACTCACATCTCTAGCAACAACACCGCAACCATGTCAAATACCTATCCAGCCCCCATCTCAAACAACTCTCCAACCTCTATCTCAAACAACAGTCCAGCCTCGATCTCAACAAACTATCCAGCCTCCATGTCAAACAATTGTCCAGCTCCCATCTCGAGCAACTCCAGACTCCATCTCAAACAACTGTCCAGCCTCCATCTCAAACAACTATCCAGCCTCCATCTCAAACAACTGTCCAGCCTCCATCTCAAACAACCATCCAGCCTCCATCTCAAACAACTGTGCAGCTCCCAATTCAAATAATTGTCCAGATTCAAACTGAAACTACTGTCCAGTTCACATGTCAAACAGCTGTCAAGCTCCCCTCTCAAGTAACTGCGCAGACGCCATTGCAAACAACTTTCCACCGTCCGACTCACACAACTGTCCAGCTCCCACATCAAACAACGGTTTGCCTCCATCTCAAACAACTATGCTGCTACCATCTTAAACAATTGTCCAGCCTCCATCTCAAACAACTGTCCAGCCTCCATCTCAAACAACTGTCCAGCCATCACCTCAAACATTTGCACAGCTCCCATCTCAAATATCTGTCTAGCCTCCATCTAAAAAAACTGTCCATCCTCCATATCAAAAACTGTGCAGCTCCCATCTGAATCAAAAGCACTGCTCCCATCTCAAACAACTGTAAATCATCTAAATAATACACCAATACAGTTGTCATCTCACACAGATGCATATCTACCAGGTTAACCAATTATCTAGCTCCTATTTCATAGAACTACACAGCGCCCACCTCAAACAACTGTACACCACACAACAAACAACTCCCATCTCAAGCAACAGCACACGTCCCATCTCATTCAATAGTACAACTCACATATCTAGCAACAACACCGCAACCATGTCAAACACCTGTCCAGCCCCCATTTCAAACAACTGTCCAACCTCTATCTCAAACAACTTTCCAACCTCGATCTCAACAAACTATCCAGCCTCCACATCAATCAATTGTCCAGCTCCCATCTGAAGCAACTGCAGACTCCATCTCAAACAAATGTCCAGCCACCTCAAACAACTGTCCAGCCTCCATCTAAAACAACTGTCCAGTCTCTATCTCAAACAACTATGCAGCTCCCATTTCAAAAATTGTCCGGATTCTAACTGAAAATACCGTCCAGGTCGCATGTCAAACAACTATCAAGCTCCCATCTCAAATAACTGTCCAGCCTCCATTTCAAACAACTGTCCAGCCACCACCTCAAACAATTGCACAGCTCCTATCTCAAACAACTGTCCAGCCTCCATCTCAAACATCTGTCCAGCCTCCATCTCAAACAACTGTCCAGCCTCCATCTCAAACAACTATCCAGCCTCCATCTCAAACACCTATCCAGCCTCCATCTCAAACAACTGTCCAGCCTACATCTCAAACAACTATCCAGCCTCCATCTCATACAACTGTCCAGCCTCCATCTCAAACAACTATCCAGCCTCCATCACAAACAAATGTCTAGCCACCATCTCAAACAACTATCCAGCCTCCATCTCAAACAACTGACCAGCATCCATCACAAACAAATGTCCAGTCTCCATCTGAAACAACTGTCCAGCCTCCATCTCAAACAACTGTCCAGCCTCCATCTAAAAAACTGTCCAACCTTCATATTAAAAACTGTGCAGCTCCAGTGTCAAACAACTGTGCAGCTCACATTTCAAACATTTGTCAAGATTCCATGTCAAACAAGTAACTGTCCAGAACCCATCTCAAACAACTGCCCAGCTGCCACTGCAAACAACTGTCCAGTCTCTATCTAAAACAATGTCTATCCTCCATCTCAAACAACTGCCCAGCCTACATCTCAAACGAATGTGCAGCTCCCATCTCAAACAACTGTCCTGCATCGATATCACACAATTGCATGGCTCCCATAACTCTAAACTGCACTGCTCCCATCTGATACAACAGTACAGCATTGACCTCACACAACTGTACAGCTCCATCCAATTCAACTGCACATCTCACGCAATATTCAGTAAACATATAAATAATACAACAATACAGCTGCCATCTCACACAGTTGCATATCTACCAGGTCAACCAATTATCTAGTTCCCATCTCATAGAAATACACAGCGCCCACGTCAAGCAACTGTACACCTCACGTATCATACGACTGTGCAGCTACCATCTCATATAACAAAAAACTCCCATCAAAAGCAACAAAACTCCTCACGTATCATACAACTGTGCAGCTACCATCTCATGCAAAAAACTCCCATCACAACCAACAGCACACCTCCCATCTCATACGGTACTACAACTCATATATCTGGCAACAACGCCGCTATCATCTCAAACAACTGTCCAGTGCCCATCTCAATCAACTGTCCAGCCTCTATCTCAAGCACCTGTCTAGCCTACATCTCAAACAACCATCCAGCCTCCATCTCAAACAACTGTCTAGCTTAGATCTCAAACATCTCTCTAGTCTCCATCTCAAACAACTGTCTAGCTTAGATCTCAAACATCTCTCTAGTCTCCATCTCAAGGAACTGTTCAGCCTCCATCTCAAACAACTGTCCTGCCTCCATCTCAAACAATTGTCCAGTCTCCATCTCAAATGACTGTCCAAATCCCATCTCTCACAACTGTTCAGTATCCATCTCAAAAAATTGTGCAGCTCCCATCTCAGACAACTGTGCAGTATTCATCTCAAACAACTGTTCGCCTCCCATCTGCATCAATTGCACTGCTCCCATCTCAAGCAACTGTAAAACATCTCAATATTAAAACAATACAGCTGCTATCTCACCCATCTCACACAGTTGCATATCTATCAGGTCAAACAGTTATCTAGCTCCCAACTACCCGAGTGTACACAGTGCCCACATGAAGCCAGTGTACACCTCACATCTCAATCAACTGTCTAGCGTCCATCTGAAACAACTCTCCAGACTCCATCTCAACCAACTGAGTAGTCTCAATCTAAAACATCTGTGCAGCTGCCATCTCAAACAACTGCCCAGCCTCTATCTCAAACAACTCTCGAGACTCCATGTCAACCAACTGTTCATCCTCCATATCAACAATTGTGCAGCTCCCATCTCAAAGAACTGTCCAGTCTCCATCTGAAACAACTGCTGGCCTCCATCTCATGCAACTGTCCATCCTCTATATCAAATACTGTGCAGCTCCCATTTGTCAAACCACTCTCCATAATTCATCTCAAACAACTATCCAGCCTCCATCTCAAACAACTCTCCTGTCTTGATCTGAAACAATTACGCAGCTCCTATCACTAATAACTGCACAGCCTCCATCTCAAACAACTGCCCAGGGTACATCTCAAACAAATGTCCAGCCACCATATCAAACTAATGTCCAGCTTCCATCTCAAATAAATATGCAGAATCCATCTCAAACAACTGTGCAGTTCCCATCTCAAATAACTGTCCAGCTCCCATCTCAAACATCTGTGCCGTATCCTTCTCAAAAAACTGCGCAGGTCCCGTCTCTAACAACTGTCCAGCTCCAGTCTCAAAAAACTGTGCAGTATCCACCTAAAAAAAACTGCGCACCTCCCATCTCAAGCAACTGTACAGCTCCCATCTCAAGCAACAGTAAATCATCTAAATAATACACCAATGCAGCTGCCATCTCACACAGTTGCATATCTACCAGGTATGTTAACTGTCAGTCGAAAACAAGAAGTGCTTCTTAACCACCATCTGATCAAGAATTTGTAGGCATATCTCACGACAGGTCAGGGGAAGATTGGTAAGGGTATGGAGCAGCGTCGTGCGCTCCTGGATGAACAGGGCGTCCTTGTGGTATGGCGGTTCTTCTGGGGTTCTGTCTTCCAGAACGTAGTGCAGAATGGCGGCTATGTTCGAATTGGAGAGAAAAACCTCTGGTGTCCCAAAGCTGGCGGCGCAGGCACCAGACAGTACTTCATGAGTTCTTCCAATTCCACTTGATCATTTAGACTCTGAGACTTGACGAGAAGCAGGAAGGCGAGGTTGCGTTGCTCCTGATACTGGGTGACCTGTAATTATAAATCTGGAATCAACTTCCAATCACTACAAAATCATCTGAAACAACAACCATTTAAGTTAATTAACTAATATTTGTTTGAAATTGCATTCCAACGGTAAACATTCGGAGGTCCCATCCTCCAGTGATGACTCATGTCTGTCTCCGTCTACGATTACGCAAAATTATTTGTATGTGGCACATCTCTGACCTCAAATTCCTCAAAATAAAGACGCTACATAAATTTACTAATATTATTTGTACGACACGTGAAAAGAACAGGATCAGTTTATATAATGTAAAAAAGTAATGGCAAGCACTAAAAATGCCACAATTAAAACCAAATAGATATCGTGTATTGGAACACATGATTACCTTTCCCTGAGATAATGTGAGGGTGATCTTCTTGTTGCAAGTCTCCATAGTCTTGAGTTTCTTCTTCTTGATAGGGTCGAAGAAGCTTCTTGGCTTTCCGCTCTGTAGGTGTCCGATGAAGTTCGCTTTAGCAGCCTAGCCAAAATCTCCTGCTCGGAGTAGGTCCATGTCGACTTACGTGGGGACTGGTGCTCCAGAAGCCAGGAAGTAGAGCCTGTTCTTATCTGCGACGGTGAAAGGATTAGTGAAGTTCGTGAGAGCAGCGAGGACGCGCTGAACTGACTCCTTACCCTTCTTGACTTTGGCCTTCTCCAGCGCGAGATGTCTCCCCGCTATTGAGCAGTCTGGTTCGTTGATGATGTGGACCATCGCGAGGGTCATTTCATAAAACTAGACCTGTATGGAGTAGACATGTATGGAGGTTGTGGATAAGGACTGAGGATGGAGTGTTGGAACCGGTGTGATCCTGCTGCCCTGTGTTACAAAACTTACTGGTTAATCTTCTGGACACTGGTGATTGTGAAGAGGAAGAAGAGAAGGAGGAGAAAATCAGGCCAAGTTTGACTTTGACGATTTCAGTGAAAGCGATGGCGAATTATGATCTAATAATTATCGTCATGAAGCCCATAAGAGGTTGAGGCGCGGCGTCTCAGAAAACATTATTCTGGCCTGCTTTTTACCTAGTTCAATAAATAAGTTGGTAAACTAACTTAGTGGAATGTCTTTATTCACAGTATCTTGAATTGATCTCCATATTAAGCTTTGGTCGCAAAAACAACATGATATTTCGTAAGTAGATGTCCTCAAAAAACCTTTTCAACATACCTGCAATATTGGCTGAGATACAGCGAAAAAGACACATATTCTTAAAAAAAAAATCATAGCATACCCGGGACACGCGTAGATCATTCAACAATGGTCCTTTAATGATCGTTGACCCTGAAGACATAGTTCTGGACACCTTATTTGTGCAGTTACGTGCAATGTTGGCCGAGATAACGTGAAAAATAGATTTCTCAATAACGGCGGCACTAATTAGCATATTAAACTGTCATTGACACATGTAATCATGTCAACAATAATTTTATTATGGTCGCTGACCCTCATAACATGGATTTATACATCTTATTATGTCAGTTATTTGCAATATTGGCTGAGATACAGTGAACAATTTATTCTTCATTAATGGCGGCACTAATTTGCATAAAAACGATACGTGAGAAATGTTGTTGACTTGTTAGCATAGCAAACCGTTTTCTACGTATTTCGTCCAATCTTGTGATACCAATTAAAAATATAATTCCGTGGGGTGCACTTGCAACTCGACGGAGGGACGGAGGGACGGAGGGAGGGAGGGACGGAGGGAGGGAGGGACGGAGGGACGGAGGGACGGAGGGACGGAGGGACGGAGGGACGGAGGGACGGAGGGACGGAGGGACGGAGGGACGGAGGACGGAGGACCGCCGGCCGGCCGGCCGGCCGGCCGGACGGACGGAGGGACGGACGGAGGGAGGGACGGAGGGACGGAGGGACGGAGGGACGGAGGGACGGAGGACGGAGGGACCGCCGGACGGACGGAGGGACGGACGGAGGGACGGAGGGAGGGAGGAGGGAGGGAGGGAGGGAGGGAGGGAGGGAGGGAGGGAGGGAGGGAGGGAGGGAGGAGGGACGGACGGACGGACGGACGGACGGACGGACGGACGGACGGACGGACGGAGGGACGGACGGACGGACGGACGGACGGACGGACGGACGGACGGACGGACGGACGGACGGACGGACGGACGGACGGACGGACGGACGGACGGACGGACGGACGGACGGACGGACGGACGGACGGACGGACGGACGGACGGACGGACGGACGGACGGACGGACGGACGGACGGACGGACGGACGGACGGACGGACGGACGGACGGACGGACGGACGGACGGACGGACGGACGGACGGACGGACGGACGGACGGACGGTCGTGGTTTGTACGATATAATTTTATATATAATATTTAAATGTAGTGGTCTATTGTATTTGAGTGCAGTAGCTAGGTGACTGGGAGAAGTCAAGAAGGTAGTAAAGTGAACATGTCTGCAACGGAGTAAAGTATATGGACTGGATAGTTTTACCTTTATGAACAAACCAGTATATGATATGTGTCTCAGTTATCAAATGTGAGCCAAAACAAAATTAATATTGGGACTCGTGAGATGTAGCTCCGGCATCACTCGACCTCAGCTCTCTCGGATCATTGTATCGTATAACAAAGGGAGGAATGATGCTCAAAAACATTTCACGGCGACGAAACCTCGACCTGCACCAACCGTCCCCCCACCCCTATCGGGAAGGGAGCCTACGATCACCTATCCAACCGTTGAACAAAGTGACTGTCGATAAAGCCGTAAGGCTAATTCAAGCAGTTTTCGCAGTCGTTCAGAGTGCAACGCAATCCCATGTTTGCTGTCGGTCGTCGTTTTGCGAGGCGTCTTTTGTGTGTACGTATCTATGGGTTTGGCTTTAAATAGAAACGACCGTAGTGGGCCGTAGCTTGTCAACTCGAGCATGTCGGTGTACACGCTGCGCCGAGAGCGATCGCCACTGATAACACTGTGTTCGCTGAGTACAACATTCCCACAAAACCTATCTGTTTGCGTTTAGCTGTGTAGGCTGAACTCCCTCAGTCATAGCAGCAATGAACCGGCTGTGTGTGTGTGTGTGTGTGTGTGTGTGTGTGTGTGTGTGTGTGTGTGTGTGTGTGTGTGTGTGTGTGTGTGTGTGTGTGTGTGTGTGTGTGTGTGTGTGTGTGTGTGTGTGTGTGTGTGTGTGTGTGTGTGTGTGTGTGTGTGTGTGTGTTGTGTGTGTGATGTTGTGTGTTGTGTGTGTGTGTGTGTGTGTGTGTGTGTGTGTTGTGTGTGTAGTGTGTGTGTGGTGTTGTGTTGTGTGTGTCGTGTGTGTGTGTGTGTGTGTGTGTGTATGTGTGTGTGTTGTGTGTGTGGTGTGGTGTTGTGTGTGTGTGTGTGTGTATGTGTTGTGTGTATGTGTGTGGGTGAGTGTATGTGTGTGTGTGTGTGTGTTGTGTGTGTGTGTGTGTGTGTGTGTGTGTGTGTGTGTGTGTGTGTGTGTGTGTGTGTGTGTGTGTGTGTGTGTGTGTGTGTGTGTGTGTGTGTGTGTGTGTGTGTGTGTGTGTGTGTGAGTGTGTATGTATGTGTATTAGAGTGGCCAAATTTTATATGGTGAGAATTTTTTTTAAATCAACACCGCATACCATCTAAAAAGATGAGGTTTGGTGAGAAAACAACTGTGTTAACATTTCAGAGAAATCCACTGAGAGGAACAAACGTTTCACCCAAAGTTTATCGCATAATGATACACTTAAGAAATTGTCCATTTGACAGTTAAATAGTGAACCTATACATGTTCTATCCTAGGAACGTTTTGTTTGATTTGGACTCATCAGGTCCTAGGAAAAATTCAGCTTGACTGCCCAAGCGGCAATTATGAGCAACTCTGGTAATTTGCATAAATTGTCATATAATGGCAGCCATAAGAAGGCATTATAACGGCAGCCACCTCACGGCATCTAGGAAACCGAGGCTATGAGTATGTATTACTTAACCTACCGCGTCCTATAAGAATATACATAATTACATACATTATCGTAATTATTATTGATATTTTTTGACCGCATGAAGAACTACATGCCTCGTCCCTATATATGTATGTATGTATGTATGTATGTATGTATGTATGTATGTATGTATGTATGTATGTATGTATGTATGTATGTATGTATGTATGTATGTATGTATGTATGTATGTATGTATGTATGTATGTAATGTAATGTATGTATGTATGTATATGATAAAGTAGGTATTGGAGTGCGCTGGAAATAGTTCCGAAAACGATATGACCTATTTCTGCAGCAGTATTAATTTTGCACTGTGAGCAAGAACCATGACGGCGCAGTCTTAGCGCACGGGGCTAATTTTAGCTGTTCGCGTAACTACCCGTTCGTTGTTGAGTCACGTGACTGGATACAAGGTAAACTCTTGTCATTTCGCCGCTCACTGCCGGGGACTCGACGCTGTTGTTTTACATCACCGTAGACAAGTATCTGAAAGATTATATTATGTGAAGAACAGTAACGTGAGTAATATTGTGTTGTTACTAATGCGTATGACATCGTTGGTTCGTTTTGAATTTAGGAAGACATCAATGTGTGACACAGTTCCTGGTGTGAATGTTGTACTAGTCGGACAACTCCATAAGTAAGGGGTGCCTCCAGAACTCTCCACATGAAGGTGGTTACCCATTAAAAACATTATGTAGATTATTATATCAGATTGATACGCATGCATTTATAGAGCATATTGTACCATAATAGAATAAACAATTCAGCATACTTTTATAAACACTGAAGTGCTCTTTCTATGTGCAGTTGACCTTTTGTGAACTTCATTTCGGGTGCTTTAGGAAATCCCAAGGCAGGTGAAATCGGAAGTTTCAATTGGGTCTGCTGGTGGATATTTTTTAATATAGCAGAAACTATTCAGAATTTAGAAACTGAGATATTGGCAGGTACACAGAAAATGTCAGACGACGCACACGTGCACGTTTAGTTTGAGAGTTGTTTATCGGGGGGACATAGACAAATTAGAACAAATCCAACACCGTGCAGCTCGCTTCATCACTGGAGACTACCGCTCTAGACACCCAGGATCTGTCACAACCATGCTCACCAACCTTAACCTCGACACATTAGACAATAGACGACGCTACCAAAGACTAAAATGTATGTACAGAACTATTAGAGGATCTATCCCAGCCCTCCCCACTGAAACATTCTTCCGGCCCTAAAAAACAAACAAAACACACATTAAGCCTAAACAGTTCCCCGACCATGTATCCTCAATTTTTTTCCAACAACTAACAAACCAACAACACCAGATGTTTTATAGTACCCACAACCCACACTGAACAATTTAAGAATTCATGTTTTGTAAAAACAATAGCCGACTGGAACCAACTAAACGAGTCGCAGGTCCAGGCTGAAACCATAACTGATTTCAGTCGCCTGACCTGCGGCTCAAACACTCAATAACATGCGCACACACCCCCCGTCGTATATAATAACCAATATTGGCTTCTTTACGACGTGTCCCATTCAGATTCAGAACAGGTGACTTGTTTGTAAATGCCACACCGACTGATCAGTTCAACTGATAACAACAGTCGGCCAGTCGACCAGTCGGTCTTTTGACGCCGTTATCTACAGTCTCTCTTTTCATTGTGGTCAGTCACCGTGACTTGCGCTTGGCATAGGGTACATCGGTATAACACGCCCGTATGAGGCAAAACGCCCATGCCACTTTTACAACGAACGCCTAACCCACTATACGATATACTTTTTTAAAGTGCTGCCATATATTGCTTTATTTTGACAAGAGCGTAAATGTGCTTGTTCAAAGGTGAGTATAACAATCAACGTGTTGTGTTTTATGGGTGTTGATCTTAGGAATAACATCTACCTTTGTGTCAATAAAGTCATCGTAATCAAAGCTGCAATGGTGCACCTAGGGACGTGGGGGCCTATCATCATTAATTTGTAATCAGATTTACAACATTAAGTGTGGGTGATAAAACACATGCTTACTGGACGACATATACCTGTTAAAATGGCAGCAACGGGGCAAGACATCAACCAGCCTTATAGGCATTTTGTCCAGCAGCTGCTTTGGCAAGCACGTGTTATATATTATACATATACACATTTATAAATAAATAATTAACAGTAACACTTTGTATGATGAAAACGTTTATAGTGATAATTATATAACTTTCAAAACCAACCTCACTTCTACATACCATTTAAATATCAAAGGCGGGCACTATGTGTGCGAGATTATATCTCTTTAGGGGAAGAGCGGGTAATGTGGGCCCCTTAAGCGCCGATCGACCTTCATTTGACATCTGTGTGCAAAAATTGTTATTTTTGCTACACTACCTAGCTATGTATATTGACTAAGTTCATGCTCAGTCTAGTTACTCTAGCTTAATACATGTAATACGTTAAACGAGTTTTAAAAAGACACCCATTTTTTCATTTTGTAACCTGTGGAGGCTAAAGTGGGCCCCTCATAACGCTATGCGATCCCACTTACGTTGGCGCTAATCTCGTACATAAATCTCCCGGTTGTCTATCTCTGGAAAGATCCTCCCTGCGTACCTCTACAAGCCGCCTGATGCTCCACTGTGGAGAGAGGTCACATTCTTCCTGACAGGCTGTGTATCGCCAGAGCAAGCAGAGACACATTGACATGAGAGTTGCAGTTCGCTAACTGTAGAAATAACACCAGGAACAGGACCGCGATCTCTGACGAGTCTTTGGCAGACGTGCCGCAATAGCATCAGGACAAATAGCAAAAGTGATTTATTATTATATATTTAATGAACTAAATTATTATTTTCAATTTATTTAACTTATTTCGTATATATGTGATAGATAGTTAATTTGTATACGCGCGTGGACAATCCGCTTCATACGGCGACCAACAATTGACTAAAACATAGGCTGCGTTTAGGGAGTGGGGTGTAATCAAATGTTCTATGTTCGCCCGTTGATGCTTATTGTGTATTATAAACATGACACTTGTTTAAGCAAGAGACACGTAATTAGAATTAAGAAATTCTCACACCTCAGGCTCCCACAAACGTCTTTCCAACCTTACAACCCGCTATTTCTGCTTGGATCACCCAAGGACTGGCCCTGATTACATCACCAAGCAAAATTACCACTGTAGTAATACGCAGAAACGCACCCACTTACAGCTGTCATAATTTGACAGCTCTGAAGCCACGCTGCACAAAAACACAATTTTTACTCACTCCACACTACGTATATGCTCACAGAAATTCAGACAACCTGTATCATGCTGTTTCTATAGGGTACTCTTTGATCGCACGGGTAATGCCGGACGAACACCTTATTGTGGTCTTACATCAGCAACGTGGCCGTGGGTCGTGGCGTCCGTAGACGGCGTAACCGGAGATTGCGGAATACGTGAGCCAATCAGACGCGCTCTCTCGTTGCATGTCTGGCCACTCGCCAATCAGATGCAATCTTTCATCGCCTGTCTGGCTATTCGTCGCCCGCTACCGTCCATAGTGTTTATTTTTATTTCGTTTCCATCACAGTATTTACTTTATGGTTGACATAATCGCCAAGCTGCAACTGAAAGGTGACTGCAAATTTAGATACAAGTAGTTTAGTGACCAATTATTATAACATAAGATCGGGAAAGATCACGACATGTCAAATTTTGTGCGAAAAATAAACATGTCACATACAATGTCTGTGAGCTCGCTTGGGCTTTGGCTGTATCATAAAATGAAAATCGGCAACGCATTCATAGGCAGTGGCCAGTGCATTACAAGCATAACACTCGAGAGGCTATGTCAAATACAACCTTCTAGAAAGCGAATGAATGAAGGAATCATCGACGAAATATCTATTAGATTGAATAATTAACTAAAAGTCTTGACTTTTTAAGCCAAAGAGTGGCATTCAATGGAGACAATTTTATGTTTATAAAAAATGATATACACAGTCACAGTACATTCCAACTGTAATGCAGAGTACTGTAATTTTTCAGTGTTTTTTGTGGTGTGATGTTTCACATAATATAAACTAATGTGTTTGATATTTTATGTCAAATTTGAAGGTGTATCAAAAGAAAGTAGTCTGAAAATACACTAGGTTATATCACAGACAATGTGGTCAATGGTGTCTTTATTTTTTATCCATCTCTTCCTCAGTTAGGCCAGCCGCATCAAATTTCCATCGGAAGTGACTTGCCCCCTTTCACATGCCTGTAAACTTTTGAGTTTCCGTTTGATGTGTGCGACAACACGGTGGTGATCGCTGCCAACATCCACTCCTCTTCTAACATACGTCTTGAAAGGATCGTCGCCACTTGTCACTGATAAAAAGGTAGTAAATTTGGTTCACCTTTGTCATTTATAGTCCCACATCCATGTTGACCCATAGTTCTTTAATGTCCAGCATTTTCTGATCCTACCTTTGCATTCAGATCCCCTACAATAATCAACAGGTCATATTTTCTAAACCTCTACTTGAAGGCTTGAACAGAAGTTCTTTTTCCTCATCTTCTGCATTGTTCGTTGGTATCACTGTAGGATGCTCATGTTTACTTGTTTCCATTTAAATCTAGCATATAGGAGCATTTCGCTGACAGGTTTCCATTCCATAAGAGAAATCCGCAGCCCTTTCCTCAAAATCAAGACAACAACTCCATGGTTTTGGTCATCATTGTTGCCAGAATATAGAGTTGTATCTCCTGTCTGTGCCTTGTAGTAACTTGTGCCTGTCCGTCTGCATTCGCTGATTCCTAAGACGTGGAGTCTGTTTCTTCTCATTTCATTTGTGACTTGCGCTGTCTTACCCATATCATACATATTGTACATTCCAGAATCCTATCTTGATCTTGGTTTTGGCGTCTACAGCTGATGGTCTCGCATTGACAGCTTCCCGAAGGCTTTCACTGTCACTGGTCATACTAACAGTAACTTGCTCCACCATAGCAAAACACCGAGAAGTCGAGTTTCTTAGTTATGTTTCCGTAACATTGCTTTGTTTTACAAGATGAGGTTGTTGGCCTCAAGCTCAACTCCCAATCTTGAAGGCTGGGAGACTGACTTTTGTCTGGACTCTACCATTTGACCTATCCGGCATGGTTAAACCTGCCGGATGTCGAGACTCCCGCTGGCATAGCATAGCTGGGTCATTGAGACGCACAAGCCACCCCACCATGACAAGGCACCAGTCTCAATGAGGGTGAACCCTTCGATTTAGCAAAAACCAAATACACAAATTATTCACTACAAATTATCAATAAAATGCAATGTGTTACTCATGCAACATTAACTAGCTCGATACATCAGTCTACAGCAATAGTAGGATGTAGACATAAACATAGAGTAAAATAACTTAGTTTACCAAACAGAAAACTGTTGCAATAACCAATGGAAGAACAAGCATATTTCACATAATTTGCACCGTCAGCTACTACAATGTTGTTAAATTGGTGTCTGCATTGACATTTTATATTAAACTTTTGAAATATGGGGATATAGTGTAACTTATCTTGACGTTATCAATAGTCATTCAAAGCAAGTAAATGAAGACATTCGACTTGTACAGAGTTATGTTTCATTATAATCTTTGTGTGTATAAGCATTTTGTGTGTGTGTGTGTGTGTGTGTGTGTGTGTGTGTGTGTGTGTGTGTGTGTGTGTGTGTGTGTGTGTGTGTGTGTGTGTGTGTGTGTGTGAGTGGGTGTGGGTGTGGGTGTGGGTGTGTGAGAGCAAATGCATGCTTCTGAATATGCAAGTGTATATGTATTAATGCTCTTGTGTGACGTTTGCGTGTTCCCTTATCTTGTGTGCATGTCTGTGCGTGTGGGTGCAGGGGAATGCATGGGCATGGGGGTGAGTGGGTAAGTGAATGAGTGAGTGTGTTTGTGTATTCGTGGGCATGCATGTGCATGCATGTGGTTCCAACATCCGATGGTGCATGAATCTCTGTGAACGTATGAGTGTGTGCACATGTATGTGTGTGTGTGTGTGCATGGTGTGATCTGGGTGTGTCTGGATTCAGCAGGTGATGTGTTTTCTCCCATTGTGTACCTGTCGATGTTGTTGTAATAGTTTTATCTTGATGCATATTTTTGTGTAAGCAAACAATATAGCATTATATCCAAATAATTGTAAAACTAAGATCCTTGAGCAACGTATTAGTTGTGAAATTTAATATTATGATTATTATGATTTAACCACTTGTCAATCAGGTTAATTGAACTAAAATAGACTTCAAATGAACTCAGAACTGAAAATAGACTCTCTGCATGACAACACATGGCTGTTCCATATCCTGGAGGACTTACAGAAAATATGCTTACTCATTCTTATATAACTAGGTCGTAAGGCGTGCATTCTTGCGTGTAGACAGACGTCAACAACTTACACATGTCCCCTGGCTACATTTTTTAATATGATCTGTATCTTACTTACAGTTATGTGACCTATGCACGTGCACCCTGCTGCGTTGATAATGCCTGGTGGCATTGAGACCTAGTGACATTAACAAGGTGTTGATCTCTTCATGTGGTAAGTACAAATGTTTTGACTACTTTTAAAATGTGATGCAACAAACAAAAAATTGACAAGGTTGTGGCCTCACAGAGGTAGAACAGCTCATAGTTTGACTTGTATGAATATCTCTTGGGGGAGTGGGTGTGACGCTCACGTTGTTTTTAGTGAATTAGTTACTATATAATCATCTTCAGGCCTTTTCGATTATTATAGTTAATATATATATACTATATATATATATATATATATATATATATATATATATATATATATATATATGTACATCAAATTGGCCATTCCAGCGTGACTTTCGTGACAAAAAATACAAAAATTATAGCGATATTGTTCCACTGTTTCTAAGTTCCTGAATACATTTGAACTGTTTCAAGTTAGTGCAAAGGCCACACACAACTCTTTAATTTAGCCAAAATGTTTTCCAATCTGTCAAACATTTTTATGGGAAAAATGATGAGTGGTGAAAAACATGACATCATGTTGAATGAGTATATGTTTAATCCATTTTCTAGCCTCCAAAAAGCATTTTGTCTTATGGAGACATGGAGGTTTGAAGATATCTAAATGAGGCAAGCTAGTAGGAATCAAAATTTTTTGTTTTTAGAGCATACAGAATGTGTGTGTGATGTCCGTGACAGAAAAAAACGTGATTTCCGTGACGTGTACTTCCACTAGTATAAAACATAAAGCAAAACATGCTAATTTATTATTTATTTTCATAAAATTAAAATAATTTAGAACAGATAGCCATCGAAAGTTTGTGGACTGTGCCACTCTAGAAACAGGATGACCTTAAAGGTTAAATATGTGGGCTAAAACTTTCTGGCTTAAGTGACCTCAGCAAGGCATAAATCTGCAGGGGGCAGGCCAGGGACTCAAATGACAGTCCCAGTTTTCAACTTGCTTTCAACAGGGATAATTTCTCAAAAATGACAGAGCTTTCAACTTGCATTCAACTCCTGTTAATGTCTAAGTGCCCGCTATCAACTCGCGTTCAACTTCTGTTAATGTCTAAGTGCCCGCTTTCAACTCACGTTCAACTGCTTGTAAAATCTAAGTCCCCGCTTTCAACTGGCGTTCAACTGCTGGTAAAGTCTAAGTGTCCACTTTCAACTCGCATTCAACTTCTGTTAATGTCTAAGTGCCCGCTTTCAACTCACGTTCAACTGCTTGTAAAATCTAAGTCCCCGCTTTCAACTCGCGTTCAACTGCTGTTAAAGTCAAAGTGCCCACTTTCAACTCGCGTTCAACTTCATTTTTGCGTTCACCTTGCGTTCAACTGTTGAATGCGAGTTGAACAGGAGTTGAAAGCATATTTCAACAGTTGAAATTCAACTATTCCTACAGAATCAGTTGAGCTACAGTCACTAGCCTCCACCCTGGGCGATTAATCATGACAACATCAAACATACAACAGAGAAGGGGAAGGGAAGCTTTGTCCTAAATATAGCCCAGTTACCCTGACTTTAAAAATAATATTTCAACATGCCCATATCAGCATGCAGTCTTTCCACTACATTTTTGTAGGCAATGTCACTTTACTACTAGTAAGTAATTATATAAAAACTGCATTTAGACTTATATATATATATATATATATATATATATATATATATATATATATATATATATATATATATATATATATATATATATATGTGCTGCATGATATCTACATTATTGCCAGTATTGTTACTTTTGTATGACATAATATAAAATTATCAACTTACAGGGTTTAGGTCAGTAGACAGTGCTGCAATGGAATTGAAGTCCACAAAATAAGTCACTCTGCTTCCCAGCTAACAAAATCAGGTTATCAGAATGTTAGCAGAACGTTATTTCTATGTTACGATAATGTTAGCCGATAACGTCTCCTAAAATTTTTTGGAAAGTTTTCTTTACGTTCCCTTAATGTTACATATGGGAATGTTACTGTATAGCCTAATTATAACCTTCTGCTAATGTTACGGAAACGTTATGTGTTTGCTGGGTATCCCCATGTGACATACACATACACTGTGAGTGTGACACACAGTCTTGAATACAACAGAATTAAACACGCGAACACAATTTATGTTTTGTTAATGATGACTGATTCTTAGTTTGTACATGCAGAAAATGACTTATAATGATATTTTAGCATACATACTGTCAAGTCATAACAGCAACATGCTACGAATACGTATGCATTGTTTATTGCATATCGAACATATATTGGTATGACATCAGATTAATTACATCATTGCTAAAAAACAAATGCATCTTCAGTTACATCTAGCAAAAACAATATGCTGTATCTAAGTAAGAAAATGTATATGCAACAATGTAAATATGTAACCACCTATTGTAGAAGGCCGGACTGACCCATATCCATGTGTTTTCTGTTGTGGACAAATTCACTACAAAAACCTGAAAGAAAGCAAAACTATTGTTTACCATGACAGCTATTTGAAAACAACTGTGTGCAGATCTTACTATGTAGGTTACAGAAACAACCATCTGTATGCCACAAATGACTACATTACAGACACAATTGACAAGTGCATGATCTTGTCCCTCTGGTGAATAATTGCATAACAATAACCCCTAGTGCATTGAATAACAATTATAGAATTGGTGAGCATAATATATACATATATATGGATTTACACATTAGAGATTGTGCTGTATGTTTGTATTGCACCGGTTATACAGTGCTATCCTGGTGCAATTTTTCATCCACGGGCAGGGCTTTATGCAGGATCAAATTTTTGCCAGTCACAACTTTGGGAGCAATGTGTGCATCTTAAAAAAACCTATGATACATGTCTACAATTTTGGAAGACCTTTTTTTAGCTATGCTATCTTATTTTCTTTTTAATAACACAACAACCAACAACAATATTACATTTTTCAATTATTACAATTAACCATGACTAATAAAAACAAGTTACATTATGTCGCAGTGTAAATAAAAAAATATGTAAATTATGCAGTCATTATATACAGTACTCTCAACCAATGTTACATGTCTACAACAAATTATAAATAAATCTTGAAAAAACAACCTCATTGCCATACTCTTCATAACAAAATAATACATTCTGTAAACTCATCATAAACGAAGTACACCATTTTACCTTCGCAATTACTACAAAACATCAATAAAATAATAAGTCATTACATATACTCTACTGCATATCAATGACAGTAATGATGTCATCAAATCTAGCCGGTGTGGCCGTGACACGCTAGCAGTAACAACGTCGTCGGCAGCCTCATTGGGGAAATCGATCAGCACGATGTACATCGGCTGTTACTGTGAACGAGTCAGTGACAGTCTATGTCGTCGGCGGTGAAGGTGTTGCCGTAACAGTTGGCGTCGGTTTTGCTGTTAAAAACTTAGTTATTGTTGTTAGTTTGCGAAGCTTCGGAGGGGGAGGCGGCATCGCGTGGACGATAATATGTAATGTTTATTCGTAGCCACGTGAGTCGTTAACGAGGCCTCATTTTGAATGTGATCATTCCCGGGAGTCACTCCAGACATAAACGCCATAAAGTCGAAATGTTAATAATATACAGGCATATAACACTTATATATTTTATTACGGATATAAATTCCGTAACGTATATGTAATTTAGATGTATTTTTGACGCTTTGAAAAGTGCGCATAATCCGTATTATGAAGTTTGCGTTACTAGTTAATTCATTCCCATTATTATTGACGTGTGACACCCCAAAGGAATTAACCAATCACGTATGCTATTTGCGAAATGGTTGTTGGAGCATTAACGCATTGCTTTGACCCCTCTAGCAGCAAATGAAACCATGTGTACGACTGCCACTCTGAGTAGACGCCCTACACGCATGCGTAAAATGAGCTTCTTGCGCTGCGCTACTGCTACGCCTGCAATGTACGCATGAATAGTGTGGTTGTAGGCATCTTTGAGCGCCGTGCGTCCAGAAAATGCTGAAGTAATGCTAGGAATTCACAGTACTGGAAATATTTGTTTCTGGGGGTTACAGAACACGTTATATTGCAGTGATGACAGACACGGTGACACCCGTCATATAAACTGCCAGGATGGGGCCTTATCACACTGTGACGGGTTGTATCCCGTCCTCGAAAAATTTCCCCCATCCATATTTGAAATTGCCCGTCCAAATAACGGGTGGACGGGTCTCTAGATAAAGCTATGTCCACGGGTGTACTTAATTTAATGTATCTCTGAACATTATTATTTGCCCACTCTAATATTTCCAGGGACACTCTTGCAATAGTATAGGATAATTAAAAAAATATTAGCAAATTCAGAGAATACATTGTGAGTATCTGAGGTCAAAGGTGAAATAGGAAAATGCAACATTCTTATTTACATTAAATTTTTTGTTTTATAATCTGTGTGCATGTTTATTGGCTTTCCAATGATATAGTGTTGGTTTCTGTAGCTTTGTTAGTAGCAGAATTACAGGCATTAATGTTTTGGTCAGTATGAGAATGGGGTCAAAGTTTAGTGACCTATATCTTCAACGACCTAGATTTTTATTATATTTTTCATTTTGATATACTTATGTGAACCAATAACTCTACTAAATTAAATTAAATTTGGAGTTTGGTGAAGCACAAATGGCCAAATATTGATTGATTTGACATAGAGTGACCCAAAGGGAGAAATGGAGGGAGGGAGGGAGATGGGGAGGTAGCAAGGAGGGAGCGGGAGGGAGGGAGGCAGGAGAGAGGGGTGGGAGAGAGGGAGCAGGAGGGAGGAGAGGGAGGGAGAGAGGGAGGAGGAGAGGGAGGGAGGAGGGAGGGAGGGAGGGAGGGAGGGAGGGAGGGAGGGAGGGAGGGAGGGAGGGAGGGAGGGAGGGAGGAGGGAGGGAGGGAGGGAGGGAGGGAGGGAGGGAGGGAGGGAGGGAGGGAGGAGGGAGGGAGGGAGGGAGGGAGGGAGGAGGGAGGGAGGGAGGGAGGGAAAATGTATACTAACCACATTAAATAATGATAAACAAGATTATGATATAATAGAGACCAGGAAATATACTCAAATACAAATAATATATCCTTAATCAAAAGCACCACAGATACAACATGTTGGAATGATGTCTATGCATGTGAAGATCCCCAAATAAGTTACACTGAATGTTTAAAGAAAATTTCCCAGGTGTATAAGAAGTCATTCCCTTTAAACAAAAAAAGGTTAAGAGAGAGAGAGGCAAAGCATGGATTTCCAAAGTGTTAAGAAATTACATTAAAAAACTAAACAAAAACTATAATTTTAAAATATGTATTTTCTAAAACAAATGGTCCAGCTCTCAGGATGTTTTCTGCTAAGTTTTTTCACTATAATTTCCTGTTAACCTATAACGTTGCAAGTTTGTAATGACCACTCCCAACTCGGGGGCCTTTTGCCCTAAAGGGGCAAAAAAATAACTTTTCGGGCCTAAAATTACGTATATTCAAATATTGTGTCACTGTGACGTCAAAAATAGACATATAATTAGAAACACCATATTTGGCAGAAAGCATCTTTAGACAGTAGCGAAGGCTACCGTATGTGAATTTGAGCCATTGCATCCCAAAAATGATGAAAAATCGTGCTCCGCCTGACAGAATTTAATATTTACAAGCCTTTCAAAATGAATGACATGGACTATTTTCCAAATAGAAAACTTCCCAAGACCATAAGCTTCTACTTGGTACCAAGATATGACCTCTGTCTTGAAAATTGTGCCCGCTGTGGGTGAAAAGCCTAACGTACCCCCAGAAATCACTGAAATTTCAGTTATTGGATATCGGGTCTTCTAATAATTATGCTACCATCTCTAATTTTTAGACAATAACCTTGACCTTTAAGTTGATTTAATGTTTGTCAGTGTTGTTCAAGTTTACTGTGCATATTTGAATTCTATATAAGGTCATGGTCAACGATAAATGTTCATGGTCCAGGGCTCGACATTGGCACTGGCCCGATGGCACGACGCATGTTTTAAAGCTGTCGGGCCAGTTCGGGCCACCGGTTTTAAAATTTTACTGGCGCGGTGGGCCAGTGGTTTCAATCCCCTACATCGACGTTTCCATAACCCGACCTTTCACCGAAAAATAAAATGACCTTAATCACATTAGTCTATTTATTAACGTTCGTTTTGTTATATTTTATTTATAACTTATTACACAACCGTGTCTAAAATGTTGTCATGCGTACACAAAGACTTCCATGCACCGTGGAAGTCATATTTTGAAAACGCCTGCATGATTGGCGAATGGCGGGAATCACTCAATATTCACCCAATCAGCGATCTTGTTACACTTTGCCGTTGGCTATTGGTGCTAGGTGATGTCTTTGTTGTCTGCGTGAATGATAAAATGCTAGTGCACATTCCGTAATGGAAAGACATCTACGCAATGTGTTATACTGTCAAACGTTTGACAGTGTTGCAAAAGACGATTCATGCATCGGTGGATTTTGTAAAACAATCTTGGAAGAATGAGGGCAAGTATTTTGGACAGCGTTCACACTGTCACCGGCGCAGGTGGGCTCTCGGCCTCGCACACAGATGTGATGTTTCCATAGTCATAGGCTAGCCTGTCATTAAATAACAGACATCATAAATGCATCTTTATGCTACGGCTTTTTCCCTGACGATTTTAAATGTGCCCATGTTAATCCAGTTCTTAAGAAACCAACTCTGCCTAAAGAAGAATTAAACAGTTACAGACCTATTTCCAACCTAAGTTTCATCTCAAAAATACTTGAAAAGGTTGTAGCTAATTGTCTCAGATCTCACATCTACAAAAGTGGTCTACCCAATGTGTCGCAGTCTGCATATAAACAATTTCATTCTACAGAAACTGCTCTTTTAAAAGTACACAATGACATTAACCTCAACATCGACAATGGAAAAGTTACCGCCCTGACCCTGCTTGACCTATCCGCCGCTTTCGATACCATCGACCACAATATTCTCATTACACGTCTATCAACATGGTACGGCATATCTGGCACAGCCCTGAGCTGGTTTACTTCATATCTTACTGACAGACAGCAAGCCATTAAAATAGGTAACTGCTTTTCAGACATGTTGCCCACGTCATGTGGTGTCCCACAGGGTTCTGTTTTGGGCCTTTGCTTTTCACTTTATACACAACACCTTTAAGCTCTGTTATCCAAGGTCACAACTTGGATCATCACCTTTATGCCGATGACACCCAAATCTACATTTCGTTGTCTACACGAGATGCTTGCCGCTCCTTAAACCAGCTCAGGGATTGTCTCCAAGATGTCTCCCTTTGGATGAAAAATAGTAAACTAAAGTTAATTGCAAACAAGACCGAATTTATCATCATTGGTACCGTAACGCAGCGTGCAAAACTCGACAGCTTTTCCCCGACACATATCCTAAATCAGAGTGTAACACCAGCCTCCTCAGTTTCATATCTCTGAGTTAACTTTGACAAAAGCTTTAATTTCAAACAGCACATATCAGAAACATGCCGTTGCTGTTTCTACCATATCCGTGATCTTCGTCGTATTCGCAGATTTTTATCACTTTCTGTTGTTAAAACCATCGCGACAGCTCTAGTAAGAAGCAGACTTGACTACTGCAATTCCCTCCTTTACAATACTGTGAACAAGGATATCGCAAGACTTCTACGTGTCCAGAACTGCTTGGCAAGGGTAGTTACACGTTCTCCTCGTTTTTCTAGCTCGGTGCCGCTTCTAAAATCATTAATGCCCTGTGCATTATCGCATTATTTTCAAGATTTGCACAATATCCTATCAAGCACTCGCATCTAAACAACCAATATATCTAAACTCAATGCTAACTCCAGCAAGGAATTCCAGAGAGCTACGCTCAACCAGTAGTAACCCACTTTACATCCCTCGGGTTAAGACGAAAGCTGGGACCCGAGCTTTCTCGGTTGCTGCACCAACTCTGTGGAATTCGCTTCCTGTCAGTGTCAAGTCGGAAGGTAATATAGTTTCCTTCCGCCGACGTCTAAAAACATATCTCTTTAATGCTGCCTATCCTCCTTAGCTTCCTAGAACCTTCGTCCATCCATCAACGACTCACGCACTGTTCTACGTTGATGCAATTGCATAAACCCCTTGGTTTTGTTGCGCCACTAAGCTTGATCTTCGAGGATATTGGCGCATAAGAAGTTATTATTATTATTATTATTATTATTAAATGGGGCACATGGGTTATCTGCGTGCTAATGCTAATTTATCATGGTATCACGTATTCCTGATTTTGCAGTAACAGTTTTCAGGCACATCCAAAACTAAGAAATGTTTTTCATGACAGACAGCTATAGTTTCAAGCCCCAAGCCCATCTGTATACCTGTCAAAACAGTCAAAGTCATGAATTTGACTTCGCCGACTTTGCTTAGTTTACTCTCAGTGCAATTATGCAAAACGAACTATTAACAGAAAGTGTCAATGAGTAAGTCAGTTGTTAATATTAAATATGAAAAAGTTTGTTTTTATAATGTCCGAGCTCATAAAATGGCATACAATGCAGGCTGTAATAAATAATATTGTACTTTTATGTTTTTGTTTTATATTATTTTTCAAATTTAAACTGACTTTATTATGTGACATGTAGAAGAGACACAACACTGACAGAAGACTGACTGTTGCCATTGAGGGTGATATTTAATTTCTCGAAATATGTACTAATCCATGTAATAGTCTATAAATGAATAGGCTAAAATTGTATAGTGTGAAAGTTGCCTCAAATATTATATTAACAGACTGACACCACGACTAAAACATTTCATTTAACATCGATGTTTCTCTTTTTATTGTTGAAATCTGAAAATTAACATTTAAAAAACATGCAACAGAAGAGCTTCAGAAAGTCTTCATGATGTCACTCTTGTCAAAACTTGGTCTTCTAAAGCGATGAGCACCTTCGTAGCAGCATATTGTGTTTACAATATTCGGGCCAGTAACTTTTTGGGGGGCCAGTAACTTTTCAAATCTACTGGCCTCCCGGGCCAGTGGATACAAAAGCTTAATGTCAAGGCCTGTGGTCAATTGATTTTACAAGCACGCATAAACTGCGTAGGCGCAGAAATCAAGCTATGCTTGACCATGTGGCATGTAGTACCTCGTTTTGAAGCCCTGCACATCTAGATTCTATACTTTGTCTTGTCATATAATCAAGTATGCGTATGTGTGATAGGGTATGTATGTAGTTACTAATGCGCTTATTTTAATATTCATTTATCTGATAAACCAAAACTGTATGGAAAAGAGAGCCTTCAAATGATTTTCCATACATTATTTTACTGTACAGTATACTACAGGTCTGTGTAAAAGCAGAAGAATGCAGGCAGACTAATTACAGTTGTATACAACCGTGGTAGTGAAATCCATCATTAACATCAGATCATAAAACTACAGAGGAATTGTACACCGAACTATTCAGCAGTGAAAAAAGTACCATAATTCTCACCACGCCGAAAGATGTAACAGGTATATGAAGAATGGGCAGCATCAGCAATGACCATGTAGACATCGATATGCTAAAAACAGGAAACATTACCTTATCTAAGACACCAAGTGCGTATCATAAAGATGAATACAACAGAATAGAAGAACGCAAAGATGGTGCTAATCTTCATGAAATGAAATATCAAAGATACAAAGAACTACAGACCGATATCATATGAAACACCTATAAAGTAGGTATGGGCAAGGAATATTATTATAAAATGCCATTTTTGCCTTAACACAACTTTTTAACTAATTGCTCAAATAATATAATTTTAACAACATATACTACAAGTACACAAATGTTTACAGAGACATGAATGATACTTCCAGAGATATTTCGTCTTGAAAATGTAGAAATGTGTTATTTTGGCAAATTAGCACTTGACAAGAGACAAGCACAAACTAGAAAAACCTAATTGAAAGCAATACAAATATAAACGTGTGGAAGAAAAACTTGACATTTGGACATTTAAACAAGTTTCATTCTGGTATGTCATTTAAAAAATATTTTATATGCCTTTTTATTTATTTTCCCCGATTACCTTACCTCAGGGAAAATCTCATAACTTCACAGTTAAGAGGACTGTTAATAAATACAAGTAATATTTATTCCCACACATATGATAACAATGATTAATAAAACATGGTTTACTCATGTATTGGGGTAGATGCCACCTTCGTTATCTATCAGTCTAATAAGTATATCAAGAACTGTATATAAAATAGGCTTGAGCAAGGATTGTTCACCCAAATTAACCATATTTCTGCATCGCTTACACATACAAGTATTAACTTCTCTGGAATAAATGTATATGACTAAAATTCTCTTTGTTTTCTCTTTACATGCCAAATCTTGTTCTGATTACTCCATTATTACGCATTCTGTAGCATTTCAAAACAACCTACAAATGAACAAAATAACTGCCCGGGGCTATGTTATTTCGCTAGCGCGAGCGCCTCACAGCGCATACCATCAGGTTGAAAATTGAAGCGTAAACAGGTTTCGATACCATACGTCGCGTGGTATCAATGTTTGACCAATACAACCAGAATAAAGTTTATTTTGAAGATAAATAATTGCTCTACCGATTGGGGATACACACTACGATGAATTAATAACAAAAAGCCCGCTAAAACGCATATAAACACAAGCATTTCCATCGCGATTGTCTTTCGATAAATAACTTCACCGTTCAGCATTAGAACATAATAAGTCATCTATGTTAAAACTAATATGTCACGGAATTACGTCGATCCTGGCTATACAATTCACCACCAAAAATTATTATTTAATGTCTTTGTTTTAATAAAATCATTGTATATTGGCATCGTAAATGTAATAATCCATGTGTTGCGCGTAGAAAGTTAGCTTTATCGCAACGGCGCAGACATTGCAGCAGCGAACGATTGTCGATGCTCTAGCTAAAATAGCAGCGCATTTTGCCTAATTTCGTAATATTTACTGTTGTGTGGGTAATACAGTTGTAATAAGTACGTCTATGATACGAATAAAAACACCACGCCGTGAAAATAAGTTCATAAAGATCGTTAACTAACGTAAACGGCAAGGCAAGCCAAGCCAAGGCTGACGGCTACCTTGACACCCCTCACACCAAAGATCGACTAGTCCGAGCGCTCATGGCGATGCTGACATCTAGGTCAGCCTATTTCGTTGCAAGGGCAAACTGTTCGATTTAGCAACAAGCAAATACACGAATTATTTACAATAAATGATCTATAAAATGCAATACGTTACACATGCGAGAATTACTAACCGTTATTTGCCTTGACATTTACAAATAGCTGATATACGCATGGAATACAACATTACCGTCTTACCTATTAATGCGTGTGGCGATCTGCCGAAGTATTGCGACTCAGGGAAAAAGTAACATCAACTTTCAAAGGCATGCCCCCTCACAAATAAATGTTATATTCATAAAATTACATGTACTGGATAGCAAATTTCACGCCGGATCGAATGGTACCACACACTACGCGATCTGATGCGGAACGGCGACGTAGCTCACGAAATATGACCGTGACATAAGTGGTCATGTTTACTTGCATTTTAGCGGATGATTTCTTATTAGTTCAGCGTAATGTGTACTACCACTCGATAGAGCAATAATTTGTCTTCAAAATAAGCTTTATTCTGTTTGAATTGGTCAGAAGTTGACACGGCGCAACGTTTGAGAAGAAAGCCTATTTTACGCTTAAATTTTCACCCTGATGGTACGCGCGATGAGGCGCTCGCGCTAGCGTAACAGCATAGCATCTTAGCACAGGCAGCGTGTCACCACAGGCAGATTTTTTTTGAGTAGTGGGTCGTTTTGAAATGCTACTGAACGCGTTATATTTGAGGAACAAGAACGTAATTTGGCATATAGAGAGACAACATAATTACGTTTTTAAGCATATAAATTGTATTCCAGAAAGGTTAATACTTCTATGTGTAAGTCACGCAGCAATATGGTTAATTTGAGTAAAAAATCCTTGCCCCAGCCTATATTATAAAGTAGTCTAGAAAATGCAACTGAAAGGCTTGGAATGACATTCGACAAAAACCAACTAAGAGCAATCTGTGTTTAGATGTAGGTACTCAGTAACAGAGTACATCCATGTCATTTCAAATCCAGATGTAGAAGACGATGATTAATTTTTATCGTACTCATCGTTCTTGTTCTCATCATAATAATCAACAGTGTGGATTTCATCTGTGATTTCCATTATCTTCTAAGATATCAACTAGAACCATCGGAATAACGTCCCCCTCAAACCAAACTGGGTCCAGTTTTTCCGCTTCTGTGAGATGATAATCATGGTCAAGAGGGGATGGTATTTCTGGAAAATGATTGTGAGCCCTGTGCCAGATACAGACGAGGAAATTAACTCTTGTATGCTGGGCGAGAACCCGTCTACATGGCGGAAATGTGGAGATATCAATGGAGAGGCCAGGCCGAAGGTCGAAGTTTTAACAACATATGTTCTTGACCTTGATCAACTTGCTTCACTCGCGATCCAACCCTATACAAGCGACATGTAAATTCCTCGATGCCATTGATAATGTGATCATCATCAAGCGTCCACGTCAAACCCACTGAAGCAAATATGTGTATAAACGTTGAGTTCTGGCTCAGTAATTTCATTGGTCTTACTTTTCCTTTGCCTTTGCAAGCTGAAGTGCAATCAGCACCAATGAAGGCATGCAAGGCCAACAGAGCTGCGATGTGTTCCTGGGAATAGTTATCAGCCAAGTGGCTGATGTTGATCAACTTCTCTCCTGTATCCATAAGAATGTCAACCGTGAACGATTTGGCAAAATAGAGATGTATAAAGAAGATTTTAGAGTCCTTTGCTCTGACCCTGATGGTCTTGATATGAGAAATTGTAGTTTGGATGTACTTTATGTAGATGATAATTCTCACATCAGTTTCTTCATGGCTGGAACAGATCTCTGGTAGATGTTCCACCGATGTCACTCCACCAAGGCAAGCTAGCTTGAACGCTAGACCCCCTTCGATGAAGATGATTGGCCTTCGAACAATCTCTTCCATCATAGAAGGAGAACTCCAGTGCTAGAGAAGAAGATGTATAAACGATTTCTTGTTTTCATCACTTGTGAGGAAGGCTTTCCAGTCGACAGTTCGACGAAAGTTCAGCCCCTCAACGATGAAACTTTCACCAAACCCTCTCCGACCCCGTTCAGCCGATTTTGGTGAGTGGAGATGATCAACATAGCTGTATTCTGTACTGAAAATTGTTTCAGCTGCAGCAGGCAGACTACCGAAGATTCATTGTGATATCGTTTTCATTGTCGGGGGAAGATCTTTAGTTGGAAGGAAGAGTTGCCGTCTTGAATGAAGGGGCATTCGTTAGGATCAGGAAGCAGTGCATAGGCGTTATCAGCATCTTTGATAAGGTAGTTCATCCCTTGCGCTTTGTAGGTTTTCGCAAAGAACCCACCGATCATCGCCATTGAATATGGCATCAGAGTGAGGGGATAGGTTATCAGATCTGAGATGCTTACTTGCAGCTCTAGGACTAGTGATTTGATGAAGATCCAAAAGATGAACCCACTTGTGGCCTTGTACTGGATCACCTTCTGATTCGATGGGATAAGCTTTTTTTTCAGGTGCGGTGGAAGCCATCATCTAGAACTTGTTCCTTTTGATAGGGTCGAAATAGGGTTGTGCTTTGCTATTTTTAAAAGCGTTCAGCACATCATGACATACTACTCAGGCATAGCTGCTCCTGAAGAAGACAAGCTGGTCAGTGGTTGAGAATTCTCAAGTTGAAATGGGTTGAGAAAGCTTTGAAAAGCTTCGACCGTTTGCTTCTCCTGATCCTTGAACTGAGAGATTTCACATGGTCTTACATCTCTTTGCTGCCTCTCTGCATCGCTGCCTGTCCGCAAATTCTCCCTTGGCATGTGACGTTGACTGGCTTCATAATTACTGGTGATACTGCTGATTCCAGCAGAAGATGTACAAGAACCTGATTTTGACTTGAGCCACTTCATAGCTGTCTCTTCTATTGTTTTGTCAGTGTGGCAGCGGTTGCCTGGAATCTGCGATCTAGCAACACTGATAGCCCCAGCACGCAATAGTTTCTCTGAACCAGGATGCGTTTTCTCAATGTGTTCTAGAAAGTGGCCATAGTATGTGAGAAATTGAGCATAATTCGGCTGATTTGCGCAGAATCATAGGTATGGCATGCGGCTTATGGCAGACTTGTACCTGTCATAGTCATTCGTTTTCATTGCATTGTTCAATGACAAGACGAGCCAGATGCAGTCCATGTATTTGAGCCAGAAGCGCACAGTTTCTCTCAGTTCGCCATTTCTCACTGTTTCTCTGAACTCCTGGTATTTGGCTATATGACCAGTCATGTCGGCTGAGGACAGAATTTCTGCGAGAGAGGACTCACTTGGGCTCAATTTCTCGAGGTGGCTTGACGAGAGTTTGGTTCATGAGTTTCAATGTATTTGTCGTAAAGGAGTCTCTCAAGGGCCTCCTGCATGAACTGGTGTGTGTTCATAGCCCTATTCTAATTCTTCCCTTCGATGACCCCAAACATTGAGCCTGTAATGCTTACTTTAGCTTCCAAGGCCACTTCGGTCCATCCACTACCCAGACAGTATATTTTGCCAACACCTTTCAAGTACGCTCCACAGCAATGGAATGTCCCAATTATGATGGTGTGGGACTTGTAATTTTCAGGTTCACTCCAGATCATGGGGTAGGCTTTCATGCAAACACCTAAGTCAAATACTCTGATGGTATACTCCTGCCCAGCTTCAGTAGAACCTTCCTGACTTCACCTCAGACATTCTTGAATGGTTTTCAAGTCTGTTATAGGGGCATTAATCATGGGTTAATAGTCAATAATCGTGAGGTATTTAGTAAGATGACCTGTAGTTGAGACCCATCCTGATAAGCCAGGGATGATATACTCATCGGGATTGATTCGACGGGTGAATACCCAAATTAGGTCGGTATCTGATGATATCTGGTCTTCGTGGATAGATGTGGACATGTCAGAACTGGATGATGCCAGCAGAGCTGGTTCAGATTGTTTCCACTCGTAGTAAGATGGAAACTCCTGAACAGTGCTCTTGAATGCTTGCCGTTTCTTTTTAGGTTGGGTGTCAATGTGACAGTCTTGTGTCATTGGTGTTGGTGCTTCGGCATCTATACAGAAGCCTAGATCCTGTAGGTAGATACCTACTGCTGTTTAAACGGACCCTGCTCCATACACATCTGAAACCAACTGATCGAAATTGTCCCAATCACTATGGAAAACTGCTCCTTCGGGTTGCCTCTTCGCCACATCAGAATTGCTAATCACTGAAGCACTTTCCACAATCGAGTTGGCCAGAGCAGTTTCTAATTCAATCGAGTATGTGTAAGACTCACAGTGACTGAGTTTGTTCATCAGAGTCATAATATTTTTGGAACCAAAAAGATGTCTGAGTGTCATACATAGCAGGATATGTTTTTTCATCTTCCACTGGCCTGATGTTACCGCTCTGCAGATATCTTGAGAAATGGACGTTGCCAGACATTTTTCCCAAGCAGAAGGTTCTGCTATTCCACTGTCCCCACATATTAGATTTAAAACAAACTGGAGGACATCTGAAGGAATCTCGTCATCTGGATCAGCGAGGTCGTGAGCTCTTGTAGGCCAGGGAAGTGGTTGGGAAGATTTGAAGACATTCAGGATTTTCTTGTGGAGATCCAAGCCGACTTCTTTACTCCAAACTGTGGTGCCCAGCTCATATGCAGAGCGTACCGTAGTCTTAAGAGATTCCGATGATGTACAAAATATTAATGTGTCTTTGTATCTGTTAGAAGAAAAATAGACACTGTCTATGAGATCAGGACACTGTCCTATTTTCAACCTTAGATTATGGCTGGTTATCCCAGCAGCCGCTTCATCATACGATTGAGACAGGGTCTCATTTTATGAATTTGTAAGATCTGCGAGTTTGATAACCTGAGCATTTTGTATAACTTTGCTCTTGATACGGTCGCAAACACAAGCGAAAACCTGTTCAATAATTCCTTCCTTTTAGATACCGCAGACGGGGTAGCCTCATTCCTTTGCAGTGCTCGCTTTGTTAAGTTCTGACTGCGATAGCACTCATGGAACTGTGCCTACCTGGCAACAAGATCCACTCCTCTGATTTTGTGCAACAAATCTTCATCATCTAGTTCCAGCGCTTTCTTCTCAATGTTTTTGTAGGCATTTGACTGAAATTTCTGCAACCTATACCTTTTTCCATGGCTTTCTTAATTTAAACACCTTTGCAGAAGAGGCAATTCTTGCCAAAGAACAGTGAGGAATTGGTGCACTGACACATTGGTCTAGACGGATTTTCCACAATACACTTGCTTGATAAGGCACAGTTGCTATTACGGGAAAAGAAACGTCGACAGTTTTTATGATACCCACAATCGGGAGATAATACATCAGGAATTGATTTATAAATATCTTGCAAACCACCATAGTGAGACGTTTGTGTCAACAAAATTCATATTTTCATATCAAAAATATCAGCAAACACACTCAATGGATCAGACTAGGAAGAAAGAGCTACAAAGTTATCAATCACTGTCCCTTTAGAACCATGCTAAATAAAACATTTCTGGGGTGGCTGGGATGGCGGCTTCTTATTCTTTGAACATCTTGAGTCAGGGGTCCAATCTTTGCCTTTGTGTCTCTTCGTTTTCGGCATGTTGCAGGCTTAGGGACTCATGCGCCTGAAGCGTTACACTGTACGTGTATAGCTGAGTAACTAAATGCAGAATTGTGTTTTTATTGTGATGCAACTACTGTGTGATTGTTCTTATTGAACATATTAGAAAAAAATTAACCATAATCTAACGTATGATAACTTAATTTTGTCAGGACCTCAAGTCCATCACAGGCACCTAATTGCTCCTTGGAGCGCGCACATTGCTAGTATACAAGAGGAAATTTGATAATAAACGACAGGTACATTCTTTTCCCACGCCTGTTAATAATGCGCGATCTTAATGGAACATGATAGTTGTGTATGACGGAATTGAGGAGCCACAAGCGATCATTAATATAACACCTAATTATACTTAATAACTGATATAAAGAGTCAAATCCACAATAACCTTCAACTTGTGGTAGTTCCCTTGCTATGCCATTGGTGACAAACTCTAGTAAGAGTTTCAGCAGCATTGGCTCACACCTGTCCGATAAATTACAACAAGAATATAATGATTATGAAATCTATGCACCCACATACATACATACCGCACACTACATACACTCACATACACATACACACACACACACACACACACACACACACACACACACACACACACACACACACACACACACACACACACACATATAACAGCACGCACGCACACGCACGCACGCACGCACGCACACACACACACACACACACACACATGTATACACAATGTGCACATACATATAGGCCCTTGTATATAAGGCACTCTTAGTGCCTAATATCTTATGCTGAAGTAATGAACCAATTCATCCTGTTCGGGTAGGGACGTCTTGCCCTGTACGCAAAATTACAGACTAATTCGATCATATCAGTGTCCTCCATTTCCTCTAATAGGTTTCGATGGCGCGGAAAATGTTATAATATTGAATTGCCCAAATGGTGATTATTAAATGGCATGATATGAAAAATGTGAATGTGGAATTGTTACCCTTCTTTCATTTGTTGTTTTCACTTGTTGTAGCGTGTAATCTTGCAATATCCACAACACAAAGTGACAGCACCAGTCTCCACAATATAGTGTAATTCCGTGGTTGTTAACTTGGCAGATATAGTGGGGGGGCAGTATTACATTCAAGGGCCTTTACGTCCAGGGTATCCTGCTTGTTGATATGACGAGACAGTCTAGAATCAACATCTAGATGTGCATGGCTTCAAAACAAGGCAATACATGCCAAATAGTCAAGCACAGCTTGATTTTTGCGCTGACACAGTCCATGTGTGGGGGTAAAATCAATTGACCTTGAAACTTTATCGTTGACCTTGACCTTATATAGAATTCAAGTATGCACAGTAAACTTGAACAACACTGATAAACATTAAATCAACTTAAAGATCAAGGTTATTGTCTAAAATTAAAGATGGTAGCATAATAATTAGAAGACCCGACATCCGATAACTGAAGTTTCAGTGATTTAGGGGGTACGTTAGGCTTTTCACCCACAGTTTTCTATTTGGAAAACAGTCCATGTCGTTCATTTCAAAAGGCTTATAAATATTAAATTCTGACATGAACATGTCAGGCGGTGGTCGCGCGGTAATGCGCCGGACTGTCAATTGAGGGGACGGTGGTTCAATCCCACCTACCACCGTTTCGAAACTTAGGCAATTTCATTCACCCCACATTTGCCTGTGTCTTTCGAAAGAGACACTAAAAGCCGGTGGTCCCTTCTATCTGGTGTCTATGCCAGGGGAAGTAAAAGATCCCACACAGAGGGTAAATATGAAACCTGTAGTGGACTCACTAATTCTAGAGAAGAACAACTCCTGCATTAGCCCAAGTTTGGGCTGTTTGTAAGTAACCACCTGAAGCGGAGGAAGGGAATTGGTTCAAATTATGGAATTGATTTTGGGAAAGCCCCTAAATCATATACGGTAGCCGTACCTACTATCTAAAGATGCTTTCTGCCAAATATGGTGTTTCTATATCTATTGTTTATGTCACTGTGACACAATATTTGAATATACGAAATTTTAGGCCCAAGAGGTTTTTTTGGGCCCCCTGAGGGCAAAAGGCCCGAGTTGAGAGTGGTCATTACAAACTTGCGATGGCCCACGGTATAGGTTAACAGGAAATTATGGTGAAAAAACTTAGCAGAAAACATCCTGATAGTTGGACCTGGCTCCTAATTAGGCGAATTATAAAATATATATATATAAATTAATTAACGCAGCTTACTAAAATAGCAGAGCGCTATCACTGTCAAAAGGAATTTGACAACCACAAGAGTAACCTGAACAAATGTGGCAAGTGACAGTGGCATAGCAGAGGGGGCCAGGGAGGCCATGGCCCCCCAATCCCAGAACAAAATTAGGATGGTTGGGAACAGAGGACCAATAACTGGCTGCTTGATTCATATAATTACAAAGTACAGTGGGTTTCAGGTTTCCTGTGTAAAATTTTCATTCCCAGTCCTACCCTTTCGCAAAATATTGTCATCATTCAGATAGGATTATGTTAGAAATTAAATTAGGAACTTGCATTTTGTTGTTATTATTTTCCTGGTATCAGTGTCGTCAGGGTTGAGTTAACCATGATACCCTTTTCCATTGTCTTTTTTGTCCTCTCACTTTTATCTTACAAAGTTCTCTGTCAGCAGTCTCCAATTCCTTCTATATATTTTTTTATTCTTCTACCCTTTCTAGGTCACTTTTAATCCAAACCCCATCACAATTTCAGTCTTCCTCGCCTCCATTTCCTTCTACTTTCTTGGGCATCTGCTCTCTTTGCCAGTTTTTCATCTCCCATTTTGTCCATATAACCAGTCCATGTACTCCTCACCAATTTCTTCTTAGAACTTTCCTCCTCTCCAACCTCCAATTTTATTTCATCCATGTTCTCATATCAGCTCTCTTAACTCCCACGATTATTCTTATCAGGTTGTTTTTTGCAAACCTGGAACTTCTGTTATTTCTCTGTTGGTGCCATCGTCTCTAGTGCATTCATGTAAGTCTTCATGCATTAATTGCAGCATGACTGGATGCTTCCCATATAAATCAGTTTGGTGTTTAATTGGACATGTCTGCAAGGAAAGTAAAGTGATTTGAGGTATCCTGAGCCTGAGGACTGGCTACTGTGCTATATGGTCTTAATCAGAATAGGAACTTACAGTATTTGCAAAAACAATGCAGATGAGAAAATGTTAAACCTCGCATAGCTTAATCACCGTTAATGTTCATCTTGGATAGTTTGTAGTGACAATTCTCAAAGAAAATTCAAACAATCAACTATTTGCTTACTTCAGTTCAGGATAAAAGTTACTTGTTTTAAATATCTATATCTATTGTTATTGTGAGGTTGACTGTAGTAAGGTGCCCAATGCTATGTCTGCCAATAGTTATATTATATATAATATATATCCATGGCATAGAATAGAAAGGCACAGTCCGTGGTACTTATTTTCGGGGTACTAATACTGGTGAATGATAATCAAAATAAATTTGACATATAAACACTTTGCCATCTTGTCATAAAGACAATCAACCGAATACATAGCTGACATATCCACACAATAAATAGATACGTACTTGATGAATCATTGATAAATAGAACACATTTGCAATGCGCCCTTGACGTTTTTGTTATGAGTACGCCCATGACCATGCCATCACCATATGCCGGTCGTCAACTTGTCAACAAATGGATTTAGTTATTCGTTCTGACTTCCATATCCGTACCAGGCCCAACTGTAAGCAGAGCATTTTTCTTCCACAAAAAGTGAAAAATGCACATAGTGATACATAGTATTTAGTAATATATAATTACACAATATGTAATCATATATGTTGGCCAGTTTACATGTTGGCGAGATGTAGGTTGTAACGCATAACTAATAGAGAAATCACAATCTGAGATATATTATTAGTTACGTTAGCCTACTATTCAATTTAAACTCTATTCACTATTGCCAAGACCAAGTGTGCTGAAACATATGCCACATTTCACAAATCATTTGCGAACATTAGTACCACGACTGTTTCGAGAATAGCACTTTAAACACTCGTAACATGCGATGTTTGATACAAAACAGTGGCACAAATAAGTTCCGAAGTCGCAGCTTGAAACAAACGAGTTGGCCTGCGCGAGAGTATTCTGTAAATAGGGCCAGCCGTCTAAAGCGCACACCCCGCGGAGGATGGAAGTGGGTGCGCGTCATGTAGTAGATGGGTGCGCAGTAATGAATATGCGGCTCTTTGACTGCAAATCTGACGATTGTGCGGGTGGTTATATTTACTATAACATATCCATAAGGCATAGTATGCCCTATATTATAGCGTCTCTATTAACTAGGTGAAAACACAGGAAATACAGATTTTGCATATGGTCTATATAATAATTATGTATTCATTATTTATGCCGATTGTGGTGCAGAAACATAAAAAACTGCGTGCCATTGTTTGGCATAGACATTATAGGACCTTTTGTTACAGGCTAACCAGGAGCCGGTGTGTCATGGACTAGCTTAATTTATTTGGCTTCCCCTTAAGTCTTAACCTTTAAGTAACTGTCCGTAACCTATGTCAAATAAGTTCGTTCATCGTCAAATAAAATTTCCCATTTGACGTGATTTGTATGTTTCGTGTTTTTCATCTGAAAGGATTGTTTTGGTGACATCCACTGACAATATGCCTGGCTGTCACTGTCATGTTATATTTTTATGTAAATGAATTTAGCCCATTATTAGACAAATTGTAACGGAATTTCGCAGTGCACAAACTTGGATCACGCATGTGTTTCGCAATGCACAAACTTGGACCACTCATGAGTACAGTTATATAATCTTATATCAGTTATGCAACACAAGTTACAGTTGAGTTGAATGGTGATGAAAAACAAGCCACTTACAATAAAAAACTAACATGAAGAACTGTAACATTTTCTAAAAGTGATACTGAAATATGGGTTATACTGACATATACCGGTAACTAAAATGTAATGTATATGTGACTACAAAAAGTTACATTGAGCCTTGACGGAATACTGTGTACCATGCGTGAATTGCATTAGTATTTGCAGTGCCATTCTCCACACAGCAAAATAAGGGCAGGGGCAACCCTAGTCATTTCATTGGTATAAGTAGTATTTGTATTAGAATGCATTTTCCTTAAAAAAGTGATTTAATCAAATATCAATATTAAACGTCAGGTTGTATATGTCAATATTAGTATAACCTATACACATCTTGCATACTCCCCATATAGTCAATTTATTGTAAACATGATTAGTTACAGAAATAAGATAAATAACGCAATGACATGCTGAATGCAGTAAGGCAGAACTGTTCTTCTTTTAAAAGTATACGTACTACAGTGTACTACATTCAAAGCAACTTTAACGTTCTTTATTTTTCCTTCCAACCATCACTCATTGTTCCCTTTGTTCCTTAGTGATTTGTTTCCGACCTTCCTTCCTTCCTTTGTTCCATGTATCCTTCATTTTGTTATAATATATCCTAAAACTTCCTCTGTCATTTATTTATTTTTATGATGTCACCAAATACATTTGTATTGTTGTCTGTGCGCATATTTGTGTGCACAACAGGCATATTGATCATGGTCTTACTGTTAGTTTGTCAATAAACCTACTGTACATATGTACATATATATCAATAACTGATTTAAACATTGAAATCATCCATCATTTGTTATATCACCATTTACTTACACACAATTGTTTACCTTTAAGTTAACCTTGGATCTGCTAAGACAGTTGAATTTGAAGTTTATCTAACCATGAGTAGAGTATTTGCCAAAAAAGACTGCTGAGTTAGATGTGATGTGTAAAACAGACCCAGACAGTTAATTATTTGTTGTGTTGCAAATTTAGGAGGAACCTTTCTAACCAGATTTTTAAAGGTAGACACAATTTTGCAATGCAAGCATTATTATTCGACCATTTTGATTGAAAACCTAATAATTATATTTTTGTCTGGTCCTTACTGTCACAACAGACCTCTACAAAAAAAACCACCAGAAAGTGTTGCAGTTTTATAAGTGTGACTGATGTGACAGAACAAATGTGGATAATCTGTTACATCATCCTATATAATAATCACCAGGCAATAATGTATGTTCTACTTATCACTGTGATACATGCTCAATGCAGTTATACCACTATAAGGGGGAAATGTTGGGAAAGAAAATTGTTTACTTCAGATTGCAACAGAAGCAGCTGCTGCAGCAAGAGCTTTATAAAATAAAGGATGAACGAATGTTTGCTGTGGGTCGTATCATGGTGTTGTGCTATATCTTGTAAGATTTCTTTCACACACGGCGTAAAACTGTAAAGTTCTGTTTATTCCACCCCAAAAAAACACCTTTCACTTTACTTGTATAGAGCAGTGGGACGAGCATAAAGGGTCACTTGTCTATGGGACATAGCGCCTCGAAAAATTGGGTAAAAGGCAGGAGTAACAGTGACTCAACTTAATAAGTCCTGTAAGTGGGTCACGATACATGGCGTGACTCCGCGCGACTGGAGCTTATTGGGGACTAAGCGAGACTAATTGGGGACTGGACACAAGAATAATATTCTAACGATGGATGACAGTTGTAGCTTCCGACTGATGAATACTAGGAAAATTAGTTAATAAATATCTTGAGTTATACGTTTCTTATCTTAAATGTCCGATTTAATACTGAGTTTATCACACTATCATAGACACATAGCGATTTACATGGTGCAGATAATAGACACGATGTTAGGCCGAATGTGTCTTTTACGGGATTTGCGTTTTACATTGCTGTACGTTGTGGTTTCGATAAGCACTTATAGCTGGCAAGTTGTCTAAATGCACATAATCATAACACATGTATATGTTTGGCCCAAACAGGTTGTACTGCGCGAAAACTGGCACTCTTCATTATTAGTCAAGATCGCCAAACATAAGTACTTGTCGCTATTGCCATGGCAACCACCATAATAATTGATTAAAATTCATGATTTCCGTGATCATTGTCACCGGCAAAGTGTTCCACTGCTTCTGCTTGTAATAATCCTTCGGACAATATAACTGAAATATGCTATTTCAGAACAGTTCGATTATTACGACCAAAAACAAAACAAAGTCCTATATGTTAACATGGACTATATGGACCTCCTGCCCCCAACTGCCCCCAGCCTCATTATCACGCGCGAGACTTGCACGCCCTATACGCTAAATGCCCCAGGTAAACAGCGGGAGTAACAATGATTCGATTAATATGCCAGATGCCCCGGTGGCCGGCGCGTGGGTAAACAGCGGGAATAACTATGACTCACTTAGGTAGCAGAATCCTTCGTCAAAATTCATTGACGCGCAGTTACGAAAACGGCTAACTTTCAATCTTCTGCCGGTGTGGGTGGTGACATGCTCCCCTGTACGCCTGTGGCGGTCCAGAACGTCGAGCGGTCCAGAACATCGAAGGTTATCAACATGAAAACAAAAAACTTCTTACCACAGCATTAATTCAGTGCCATTTTGACTATGCATGTTCATCATGGTTCTCTGGTTTAATCAAGAAATATAAATCCAGACTTCAGTGTACTCAGAACAAGGTAATCCGTTTCATCTTAAATGCACCAGCCAGAACCCACATCGGTTTGAGAGAGTTTAGACTGGTGAATATGCTACCAGTGGAGATACGCGTTAAACAACTCAAATTGAACCTTGTTTACAATGTCATAATTGATAAAGCACCGAAGTATATGTCATATTTGATAAATGTAGCATGTAAGCAGCATAGCATAAATACAAGATCTAGTGTTATGTCTCTTCATGTGCCGTATGTTAAATCATTTGGGCAAACCTCCTTTTACGACACAGGAATTCATGCCTGGAACGAATTGCCATTTTCCATACAAAGAACATGAGGCAATTTAAATGTCTACTGAAGCAGTTTTTGTTCAGTTGTCTTAATGATCAGGAAGCCAGCTCACTTATTTATTATTAATCATAATTGATGACATTATTTTTATTTTTTACTTTTATTATTTATTAGATTTATTTATGATTTAAAAAAATAAATAACAAGGTTTTACAAAGTTTTCTAATCAGGAGAAATTTCCATACTTTTTTATATTGTAATTATCAATGTCATTTACATACATTAGTAATTATTTATATCACTTATTTATTATGGTTGTTTTAGTATGTTATATTTATCATTTCTGTCAATGTCTGTCATGTGTATGTCAAGGACCACAATGGAAATAAGTGCGTGCACTTTTTGTGTTATCCGAATATTTAAATGTAACTTTTATTTATATATTATGCATATGTGTACAATGTTTTAAATTTTATATTAAATAAATCAATCAATCAAAAAAAGTTCATGTCAAAGATTAGCGGTTCATGGCAAAGGTTAGCGCGACGTTACGGCCCACAGCTAGCCAATCTGGAATGTATATCTCGTCATCGTGGTCGTTGTGTAGATAAATGGCAAGAACACGTGCGCGCTGGAAACTACTGTACAACGTAGGGGGTCGAAAAGTAAGTCATTGCTACAGCGCGCAGAATGATTTATTATGTAACACAGTCGCCGCGGGGGTCATGAACTCAGTCTCGACATTCTGGCACGGGGGCTAAGTTGATCGGCCACCTGAGGTTACGCCAGTTCAGCGCGCATGTGCATACGTGGGACGATGTTCTGGACTGCTCGACATTGCAGATCGGCGGACCGTAACGTCGCGCTAACCTTTGCAATGAACCGCTAACCTTCGACGTTCTGGACCGCTTGACGTTCTGGATCGCCACACTGGGCATGTGTTGCCCTGTGCACGGGAGTAACTAACGATTCTCTTAGTGAGTAAGTTCCATTTTCATTGTAATTACACTGGAGAAGGTTCTCCATGTCATATCATTCATTGAGTCTTATGCCAGATTCAGATTGCGTCTTACATATGTCAATCGTGTTCAGTTCGACGTTTGAGAGAGGGTTAGGGCCACGAAGGTGAATCACGAATGTTCGTGGTCCGAGAAAGGGCACTAATGTAACCCCGAAACAGGCCCGCACCACGGGTATCATTCCGAGTGAATAGTACCGGCTTCATTCATTTTTTGATTTTATTTTTTATTTTCATTCATCCTTACCATTTAAAAAGAAAGATAAAAATCGAAGCAAAGTCATGAACTGATTATTACTATATAACCTCTTTATACGATGGAGTGCTTCTCTTGCGGGGATCTGTCCGCCTTCAAACGGTCAAATTCTCGACTGGTTTCCTTGGATTGTCACGGTGGGAGTCTCGCCATTCGTGCGCAGATGGCGAGACCTCCTTACGTTTATAGCACTCCAGTTTATATTGCTTTTGACAATCGATTTTATCAATAATACAAAGTCAAGCATAATATGAAGTCAGGCATAATACGAAGTCAGACATAATACAAAATCTGCCATAATAAGCACTCGCTAACCTATTAGAGTGTGTGCTGCCACCTAGCGAACTACGCCAACTTGAAAATTGAAAATACTGGAGTATCCCTTACGTAAACAAATGTTTGGCTCAGGCTATTCACCCGCGAGCTGCTCGATAAATAACATCAAGCTGGACTGTTATTTTGTTGTTCGTAATGCGCCTTTTTATGCTGTGGCACAATACAAAATATGTTATGAGGCAGAAAGTGACGCTGGGCAGAAACCTCGCATTTAATTTATAATTATAGAGCATAATTAAAGTATGTAATAAGCTTAATCATCAGTTTCTGTAATGCTTTTTATTAGTAGTTGTGTTAATTTGTTATGTAAATAAGGCAATATTAATTTGCGTGAAAATACATGTAATAATTCAACATAATTGTTTTATGTTCTTTTGTTTCTCTTAGGCATACTACTTGACCATATCTGTCATAGGTCAACTTACAATGTCTGCAATTACGTCTGCATGTCATGCACACGTACGATGACTGCCGTCACATAATATGACATTTGCTAATAAGTGAGACCTGCTGCAACATCGCATCGATTATAATGCCAATACTGTCACGCACAGGGCTGGCAGGGTTGGGTCCAAATACACATTTTGGGATCAAATACAAATACAACTCAGCCAAATCATATACAAATATATTGCTTTTCTAGATTAAAATACAAATACAAATTTTCAGTACAAATATAAATACACTGCCATTTTTTATTTAAATACGATTGAAATACATTGCCTTTTTTGAAATTTGATTCAAATACAATTGAAATATGTGGACCGTGTCTCTATTATAGTTCAAGTGTATCACAGTGCGTGGAATTTTGTTTAATCTCTAAATTGTGGTAAAATTTATATCATAGAAGGTTGAAAAGATTTGGTAAAAGGTGATTTGCAGTAAATGTAATTAGGTTGGCGGGCATTACGTGTGATCATGAAACAGAAATGTTGATACTGACAATGTATTTGAAAAAGTATTTGAAAGTATCAAATACTTTACAAATGTATTTGGCCACATGCCTGGTAAAGACAAAAGTTCATTAGTCCATCAAAATGTTTAGAATTGATTAGGCTCACTGTCACTACAAAAGCTTGATTGACTGCTGAAGACTAATTGGCAGACAGGTTTACTAGAATCCTTATCTGTACTACTGTACCAGCTAGTTGGTAGCTCTTCCCCTGCACTGGAGGAAACCTAGTTTCCTTTGTCTTTGCCCAGGATGTTTACACAGCAGGTGACAGCAGGATTCTTTGAAGCACATTCCCTGTGAATTCCTGCCTTTATGGCTATAGATAAGCTTCACTCGCTTCCCATTCATTCATTGATGCTAATGTTTGACCAGCTTCACTGTAGGCCAATTTTCTCAGTGCTGCCTGCCCACTGTTGTCCAGGTGTGAAAAACATTCTATCTTGACTCTTGGGCCAGTTTATTTCAGGCAATGCTTTACCTTTTGTTGGTAATTGTTATGTGTATTTGATTGTATTTGATATACTTTTCAAATATAGACCAATACAAATATGTGCCCATTTGTGATTTTCAATTCAATTACAAATACACCATATTTTAGTATTCAAATGCAAATAGAAATACGTATTTGAACCCAACCCTGGGGGCTGCGATCCGGTGGGGGGACGGGTGACCAATTTATATACACATATATGTATGTATATAAACATAATATATATATATATATATATATATATATATAGTATATAAACATTATATATATATATATATATATATATATATATATATATATAATATACATACATATATATATATATATATATATATATATATATATATATATATATATATATATATTCAAATCACTTTATTGTCCTTAAAAAGGATATGCATTTTACAACTCATGATCACATCTAAAATATATGGGATGGTCACAACAAAATGCAAATGAATTTCTAGATGTAGCCACTACAAGAACAATTCAACTGGGTGACATCAATATGACTCATTTGGCATTCAACATTCTAATGGCCACAGGCACAAAACTCCTGCTATAGCGAGATGTTTTACATTTTATACAACGGTATCTCCTTTGAGACGGAAGTACATGGAAGAACGTAGAGAGCGGGTGATCAGACTCAGTAGCGGCAGCACGAGCTTTCTTCAAAATTGCATGGTTGATTATTTCAGAAAGCTTTGGTATAGGTAAACCAATGATCTTGGCAGAAACATGTGAGTTTTTCAGAATCCTGTTACGGTTTTTCACAGAAAGAGCAGTGTAGTAACAAATGCTGCAGTAGATTAAGAGAGACTCAATTATGCTACGGTAAAGACATAGAAGAAGTAGTGGATCAACGTAGAAAGCTCGTAACTTTCGAAGAACGTACAGTCGCTGCTGATAGTTCTTTTGCACGGCTGTAACATGCTCTTTAAATGACAATTTGTCATCTAACATAACACCGAGGTACATGAATGAATCAACCTGTTCCACAGGTTCACCGTTGATGACAATAGGACTAATGACAGTTCTATTACGATGGAAGTCGATGCACATTTCTTTCGTTTTGGAAACATTCAGATGCAGATTTTTTTTACTAGAGAAACGTACCACTGAAGAAAGATATGACTGGTATGAGGCAAAGTCACTCAAAAGAGCGAGCATGGCTGTATCATCAGAAAATGTCACAAATTCGGTAGATGGATCAACACTCCGACAGTCATTTGTATACAAGGTGTACAAAAATGGACTCAGAACACAACCCTGAGGCGCACCTGTGTTGCTAACAAGCACTGGTGACTTTATGTCACCCACTCGAACACACTGCGGGCGATTACTTAAGAAATTGAAAACCCAATGAACAAGTGCCTCTGGAACTTCTAGTTTCTGTAGTTTATCAATCATGACATGCCTTTGTATTGTATTAAACGCTGAATTGAAATCTATAAATAAGATTCGAGCATAGTTACCAGCTGTCTCCATGTGTTCAAATAGTTTGTGTAGAAGGCAAGCTATGTTTACTTCTGGAACGGTAAGCGAACTGATATGGGTCCAGTTGAGATTGAACATGTGGTAGAATGTGAGACAAAATCAGTCTTTCAAAACATTTCATGACGATAGACGGGTCATAGGCCTGAAGTGGTTTAACTCTGACGGTGATGACAATTTAGGGACAGGTACCACTATAGACGTTTTCCAGATGGTAGGAATCACACCTATATCCACAGAGTGTTTAAACAGTGGCTGAAATACCGGACCTAACTCAATTGCACACTCTTTAAGTAAGCGGCCTGGAATGCCATCTGGACCAGCTTTATTAGCCTTAGACATTTTGAATTGATTTGTGACATCCACGGTAGAAATGTCAAAATCACCGGGTACGGGTAAAGGGCCAGCAGCTAGGAGCGACTCACACTCAATAGAATAATAATGGCTGTCAAATCTGTTATAAAACAAATTTAAGTCTGAAGCAAATTTCAATGGATCAGTAGTTGAAGGGACAGACCTGTACCAAAACACGATATCTACCAGGGCGTTGCTAACTGTATGCTGGTGTGAGACACCCCAAACTGCAAGCTTAATAATTCATAACATGATAAAATTATGGTGTGTTTACAGCTAACTTAAAAGGTAAGATAATAAACAAAATTTAACTGGAGTAAAGATAAAATGAAAAAAATTGATATATTGACATTAAAACTTATTTGGTTTATTTTTAAACTGATTGCTGAACAGAGAGTTTTTTTTGTAAATGACGAGTTAGTGCATTTCAGAATATTGTACCTGAACAGTTGATTGTAAATGTCCCTGTGTTGTTCATATGTGTTGGAGGTAAATAAAGATGTAGTAGTATAATGTACGTTTAGAAATTAAATCAAAGAAAGTAATAATTTTTATTACGACAAATTTCACCGTGCTGTCTGTTGTGGCAGATCGCAGCTTCTGATTGTACGCATCAATAAATAAGCAAATCATTATAATAAATATATAAAAAAAATTCACAAAGAGAGGAAATTACTAAACAAAATTGGTCCAAATTTTTTTTTAAACTCCCTCCGAAATGAATTTCTGCATGACCAATCAAGCACCGCAATCGCAAAACACATCAAATTTACATTGTGTAGAGTTCGGACCGAGCTAATACATATTTCTTAATCAGTCATGTGATTATAATTGGTATTATTGACTTAAATGGAAGCACACACACCTATGCAGAGGCCCCGCAGCACATTAAATTTTAATGTAAGGGATACTTCAGTATTTTCAAGTTGGCATAGTTTGCTAGATAGCAGCACAAGCTCTAAAAGGTTAGCGAGTGCTTATTATGGCAGACTTCATAATTATTATGCCTGACTTATATTATGACTGACTTTGTATTATTGCAGATTATCTGCAATAATATAACACAATGAATTATGGCCCTAATATCGTTCCATATGAGACAGCATCTCTATTGGATTGTGTTGTAGCTTATTAGGTTGTGCCACTTTTGGCCTGCACACTATTCTCCAGCAAGTGTTCACGGGTTTGCTAACATCAACATCCAGTTTCTGTACGCAAACACGTGAGTGCCAATTACTGCATTCAAGTCAAATATTATCTTGAAGACCGTGTTATCACTAGAATCCTGGGGAAAAGTTTTGCAGATACACTCCACGACAGCAAGATTTCCTTTGTCATCTTAGTGCATATCAATGATTGTCAAGTGAAAAGGTTTGACGAAAGTTTGCAGAAGACAGTTTTCATGCTTAATAGCCGACATGCACTTAACAATGCTGTGCAATTGCAGTGGATGTTAGATGGGGTGGGTGTGGTTGGAGGAACATATTGGGAGTTTTCAATATGCTTTGGCATAAATTTGAAATCAATAAACCAATGTTTGAATTGGCCGGCTCTGTCCATTTTACAGAATATCAAAGTTCGACGATACGTAGATCATAAGACATAGGGATAACAGACTCTCTTAAGATACAGAAATAGTACTGTTTGATGGGGCCATCTTTTAGAATGGCGGGTAAGTCAAAAGTAGTACAGCACATAATTGCTTCTAAAATTATGTATTTTGACCTTAACGCTTGGTCTCTAAGCCACATAGTTCTTAAGCTATGGATATAATAATTTTTTAGATTTTGTCAGGCGCCATCTTTAAAAATACATATATCCACATACCACAATTATTTCTCTAGATGAAACAGTTATTAATGTACAGCGATATTAAATTTGGCGGCCATTATTTAAATGGCTGCTAAATCACTATGGGACCAAATAGAAAAAAATGGCAACAAGTGTTTTTAAGTTCTAAATACCATTTACACAACATTAAAACCATTTGCCAAGATTATACCCAAAAATATGACAAGATTGAATTTGTTTATTATAGAGTGTTTGCCCAACAATGTTTATATTGTGCTAAAACTAGACATGGGACCACTAAAAAATGGTAACAACATTATTTCTGATCAGTGATGTATTTTAGAGGGAATTAACACAAATGCAAGAATATAGCAAAACATTTCTTCCTTTACACTTGCCGACGGACTATAATTCCCTTTGTTTGTTACAGGGTGTGGTTCAGATAAGCAAGCCCTTTGTCCGAGCTAGGCATCCCAAATTAAATAGGCCTCTTTACATTGGTGTTGTTCAAACGTCACTCAGCCTAGCAAGACAGGGCAGCCTGGTAAATGGTGATACAGGTGTTTCAACTTGGCTGTCAGCTAGGTCTGTCATCATTGCCATGACTGCATCAAAACGTCAGTTTGTGGCGACCTGTGCCACGATAACATTATTTTATCGTTTGTGTACTTGTGTGTGTATGTCAATAAAAAGTCACGTTATCTATATTATATACTTTCATCATAACATATAAGTTACATACGTTTTCATGCAGAAGACATCATACACTCGTGATAATCATCATATACGTACAGTGTACACATATTTCAAAATCTATATTTATAGGGGACACAGGAAGACGGCATGTAACGTACCATGGGATCACCATACCACACAACGTTTCTTTTCTTTTCTAAACGGTTATTTTGTTGCTAAAGTAAACCTGATATCTCTATGATTAAGTAATGATGTCAAACCTTTATATACTTTTTTAGTGTATCTTTGTTGGTGCAGGTTGTATCCTTAAGCCAGATGTAGCAAATTGTATTTCTGCATCACTAATAATTAGACCTATACATATTGATCATTATTATAACTGAAAAACTTCATTATTATAACTGTTTGATTGTGTACATACTGCTAGCGGACTTAAATATAAACTACTTTTTATTTTCTAGGATCTGCAACCCGATGGTGAACCTGTTCTCTGACACAGAAATGCAACAACAATTACTGAGAATCTAGTTTACCTGGTATGCCTTCATGATGCCAGAATCGGCGTCTGAGCGCAGATTCAAAGACGAAGAGTATGTTAACTGGTTTAAACTTACTCAGGCACTTATCTATGTTGCTGAAGGATTAAGGCCTTTCTGTGAAAAAGCGATTGGTGAATTCCATAAATCGCTAAAAACAAAATTGGGAGGCCGACGATGCCTTGCCAAGTGTACGTATAAGCGTATACAAAAGCATGGATCAGATGAGAGAGGCCAAATAGCAGAATGCAACGTAAGATGTACTTCTGAGGGATCTGAAGAACCTGACACTGATACCAATGCACAGTGGTATATCAATTGTCCAAATGGAATTTGCAACAAATGGTTGGATGGCATTACTGCTGGACTGGGCGCAGGTACATATTCATGGAAAAACACCGATGTGAAAAACTGGCCAACACAACCGTGGCAGCTAGCTAAGCTATTCATGGGCTCTGGCCAGCAGCCTTCGATGTATAATCCTGCCAAGACCGATGCTTTGGGCCTGCTGCAATTGATGACACGATGCAAGAAGATTTGTGATCATGAGACCCAGAAAAAAGCTTCCCAGGTAATGTTTTGTTTTTTACGTTTTGGTCAATAAGCCCATGCCATAGGTATTTTTGCACAAAGTGTATACCAGTTGGAAATTAAACAGCAGCTTAAACTGATACATTTATCCGTAATTGCAAAGGAAAATTAAAATGTATAACACTAACTGTTTAATCCACATGACATGTTAATTATCTTTAAAAATGTAGTGAATGCATGCTAACTTCTCTCTTGGCTCCCCATTGTTCAGGATGGTGAAATAGTATTGGCGACTTACAAAAGGTAGAAGAAATAATGAGGAAACAAGTTAACAACTACATGTGCTCTCTAGAACAGGTCCAACAGACAATGAAACAATAATTTCATTTTTAAATAAAAACATTCACAACATTGCATTTCTATTCTTTTAATGATGTATCAGCACACTTATTTTTCACTAGATTTCGAAATATAATTATCAATAAAGTGTTCAGTGTTTTTCATAGGTGAAACATGTCCAAAAAGAATATAAAATAACGAATCTTTGAACATGGTATATGATGAATACTTATGGTACGATTAATAACTTAGAACCTAACTAATTATTATTAGTCACATATAAGGTCATATCTGTCCCCGAGGCTGAGAGTGAGAATAACACTTGTCATAATAGTAAATACTAACTAACTATTGTCAGTATTGATAGTTAACACTAACGATAATAATAAAGCATTTATATAGCACGGTAAATCCAAACTGCCCTGTTCGAAGGCACTGTTGCAAAACATAAAAATAATACTAAACAAATTAAACATTGTAATAACGAGGCATCATTAAGAAATAAAGTTATATTAAAATACATTTAAAATAACTATAAATTGAAGATAATAAAACTGGCAAAGGGTTAAAAAAGTAAATAATTAATAAAAGCATCAAAAGTCAAATCATCACAACATTAAATGAGAGCCAATGTTCATGAATAAAAGGCTCGTTTGAATAAATTAGTTTTCTGAAGGGTTTTTAACTGGTGTAAAGAGTCACATTGGTGCATATCGGGTGGAAGAGCGTTCCATAGACGAGGAGCAACGACGGAGAAGGCTCTGTCACCGTACTGGCGGAGATGTACGCATTTATTAGATAATTCGTTGATGATCGCAACGTTCTGCTGGGCTGGTAGAACTCGAGTTCGTCTGTCGTGCTACTCGATGCAAGCAGATGGACTTTGAACGTTGTCACTATGACCTTGTATTCTATATAGTAGCGCAAGGAAGCCAATGAAGAGTCACTAGGATGGGTGTTAATTATGATCATGTCGATGGACTTACGCCAACGGGCCCGGCCAGGGTCGAAAACCGGTGACATTCCTCCTGATATAACGGAGATGATGCCGGAGCCCGGAGGGCCGGAGCCGGAGGCCCTGAGCCGGAGGGCCGGGGCCCGGAAGTCCGGCCGAACCTCGGAGATTAACACCGTTCGGCCGAATGTAATACCCAAGGCCGGAGGTCCGGCCGGTTCTCCGGAGAGCCGGAGATTTACCCCGTTCGGCGCAGGTCACCGACCGAAACCAATCAGAAACCGCCGCAGCCTTAGACCAGGCTTAGGGCGATCGCAACCGGTTGTCGTCAATATGCGTTACAACAATTGCGTTTCTCGGCGTAGTCAGATCGCCCGGTCTCTGGGAAAGACAACCAAAGAAAAGGCTGCAATTAGGCGCATTAATAATTAGGCGCATTAAAACCGGAGTTTGCCTTCGCCAATCGGCGAAGGCAAACTCCGGTTTTAGACAGGACCCCGTGTCGTGAAGTCGACTCCACGACACGGGGTCCTGTTTCGCGAAACGCAACCCACTCGCGGTTGGAAGAGCCGGTTTTCGGCCGCCGAATCGACGCCATTTCCATCGAAATTAACGGTTGACTGGGCGTTGAAACGTTGCTCCCGGGAATACATAGGCGATCCCCGGACATGACTTCCCCACTAGCGACATTACGTAGGCAAGTACACACGCCGTACACTGGCAGAAGCTGCTGGTTACGCCCGGCAGTGTGACAGACAAAAAGTTAGTTTTCTGGCCGTTCTCCTATTCGGCCTCACGCGGCGTATGATGATAGGCTCGTGTATTCCTGTTCGGATGACGATGGTGCCTGGAGTTCTGTTGATGAACGTGATCAACACACTGATACAGCTCCACAATCAGTTACTGTACAACCGGACGAGCAATGTGACAAGATATCACATTCAGAACAGGTCATCCAGGCCAACACGTTTTCTCTGATGAATTGCCGCGACTGACAGTATTGTCCCTCGCACAGTGCCACGTCTGTCAACACTGACACAAGTCGCTCCCCCAGCCTGGTTTTCCTTTTTCTGAGGCATTGATAAATCACTTCAGAAAATTCAGCAGGAATGAAAAACCCTCAGGTGGGCAATTCACACCAATTTATTTCGGTACTTCCCTCCAGAGAGGCCCTGCACTCTGCGTTATAGCTTTCTTCTATAGGTTGTCTGTTTTCACGAGACTCCCTGTCGTAGATAAGAGCACGACTCGGGACGGAGCAGCCATGACGCGCCGACGGCTGTGTATCTCCTCCTTCCATGATTGGATGGGAGCTGCCCTCAATCGGTCCATACAAGGACTGATTGAACACGTGGACATTGGAAGTGTATCCACAGAACAGGTGTTGGAACAGCTAAGGCAACTTTACAGTTGTCACAGTCAGTGGCAACGGCTTGGTACGATGGTGCTACCTTGGATTGCGCCATTGCCTACAACATCCTACTGCATCAACAGGACCAAGCTCTACGAGGAGTCTCTCCCCTTATGCCACTAGAGGAACGGGAGCGCTTTCGTACTGCTCCATTTGGGGCTTCGACGAGCTCGCAACTAAGCTACAGTTGCGGGAGAAGGTGGCCAGTCGGCAACGAGACTATGCCCTATACAGGGGCTCGGCACCTTTTACCGTCGGTAAAACATGTGCTGCTCCACATCGGTCAGCACCGGCTAGATCCCCGCAACAACGGCATGCTGCTATGCCAATGCCACTGTCGTTCTCTCGTCAGCAGCCCTTTCTGGCCGCAAGAGGACGTGGTTCAGGACATCACTTTCACCAACAAGGAGGACGAAGACACAGGTCAGGACTATCTGTGTCCCAGGACTCGGGCACCGGTCAGCCCAATCGTTACGCGACCTTCGACCCTCGACCCTCTAGACATACCACGACAGGTGGTCGCGTTACCTCCTTTGCTGACAAGGACGGTGTGAACACTGTCCCTGTTCTGCGATATCTGGAGACGAAGGAGATACAGCGAGTGAGTGTGCAATGTTCTGAAGTCGGTTTCCGTCTTCGGTTCCGAGAGACGGGTGCCCCATCTGCGTTTGTAGACAAGGGCTCTATCGTGACGCACACCGCCCTCCGGTCACTGATACAGTCCATGCAACAATACAACGTTGTAGGGGTAGTCTGCGACACTACATCTCCCGTGTGTTACAGCCACCTCTTCCTAGAGATTCCCCACTTCACGATGGAGAGTGCGGAAAGCATTCGGCGATTTCTCCCTCGAGACGCCAGGGTCACTTCCATCGATCTTGTGGGTACCTATTTCCACATACCCGTCCACAAAGGTTACCGAAAATGTCTTCGATTTCAGACTCGGAACACCTTATACCAATTCTGGGCACTGTCGTTTGGCCTTTCTCCAGCAACTTGGGTATTCTCCAAGATTATATGACAGATATCAAAATGCTGGTACACGTGATGGGCATCAATCTCGGTCAGTACCTGGACGACTGGCTCATCTATTCACCATCTCACGACCAATGCCCCCGAGACACTGTACAAGTGCTCAATCTCTGCCACACAATGGGCCTCCTCATTCACGACAAGAAGTCGGAACTGATCCCAAAACAGAAATTCCTTTTTCTGGGATGCCAGTTCGACCTGGTTTCCTTCCAGGTCACTGCAACTCTGGATCGATATCACAAAATCAAGCACTGATTTCCTCATTCCTGCCAAGCCAAGGAGGATGTGCTCATACGGGCAGATCCTGCTCGGTCTCTTTGCGTCCACAGAAAAAAGTATTTCTCTGGGACGGCTGCACACCCGCGTAGCCCAACATTGCATTTCTCAACATTGGGATTTTAACCAACAACTTGTGGATACCTCTTTCCCCACGGCGCAGGAAGATTTCCAATGGTGGAAGTCAGCACACAATGTTCTGAGTGGAGTCCCAGTTACCCAGACAGAACCAGACACTCAGTTGTTCACTGATGCATCGAACATCGGCTGGGGATCATATTGGAATGCATTGGTGGTGTCTGGTTTATGGACAACAACCGAGAAAACACTTCACATCAACGTACTCGAGTTAGAAGCCATACACAGAGCCATGCTCCACTGGCTGCGAAAGCTTATGGGTCTGACAGTCCTGGTTGCGTCAGACAACTCCACTGTAGTGTCCTACATCAACAAGCAGGGCTGAACACGGTCAATACAGTTGTGCAGACGGACCAAGAAGCTACTTTGCATGAACATTACTTTATGTGTATTTTTATTGGGTCAATAAACACTTCCCATTCCGATTACTCCTCATGTGTCAGGCCAACCAAATAGTACTCCGGGCACGACACATCCCCGGGAGATTGAACGTCCTTGCTGACATTCTGTCCCGCCCTTCCCATATGTCAAGTACAGAATAGTTTCTACATCCATCTGTCTTCCGAGCACTGACACGGAAATGGGGAATCCCATTATTGGATCTGTTTGCAACTAGGTGGAATCACAACCCAGATAGCACAACTACAGCGGGCCGAGGGCGGCTTGAGTTCGGCAAAACTATCGGGCCTCCTTCGGCAACCGCCTGCGGGCCACAGGAGTTTTGTCCGCCGGCTCGAGTTCGGGCCGAGGGCGGCTCATGCTCGGCTGCCAATGGTGTGCCGATGGTTAACCGCTGATATGCCTACTGTGCCGATGGTGAGCCTAATGCATAATATCTGTATACAGTGCAATCTAGAAAACTTGAACCCAATCCCGTAAGGTGCCAAGACATAGTGGAACTTCTAAATATAGTATTTCCTTGGGTCTGTGGAGGTTTGACATATCCGGAGTGCACTGTAAACAAACATTCTTTTATGCAGAATAACAATGCAAATCAAATTACACAAGTCAAATATATGACATTTTAATTATTAACAAATAAACAAATAAGTACAGGTTTGTATATATAATACTGTCTGACGTAAACAACTCCAATATATATAATAAGCACATAATTAAAAAATAAATATAAACCGGCGCACTGTGCCCATTGTTTCCTGTGGCACATAACAATTCAACTATTTGGTGAAGTAATTGCTCAACATATGTCTATCCATAAGCTTGCTGCATCCAGCTACATTCTCCATCCGATGTTTTCTAACGTCATTCCCTTCAAAGGCAGTCATGAAGCATTCCTGAATCCTCTCAGTGTTGTTTACCACTTCTTTCTTTCTGGCAGCATCTGGAATGTATTCATAACAAGATACAATGCATAGAAGCTGACATAGAATTACATAAATTAATGTCAGTAACTAAAATATATTTCTACATTAATTAAAAATATTCCACATTACAGAGTTTAAAGTTGTCAAAGAACCCCTTTTCATTATAATTTAGGACATGAGAACTTTCCTTTTGGGTGTCAAAGAGTCCTTTTAATTAAAAAAACTACACCACATAAATAATTATGTTTAGTATAATTTCTTATCAGTTTTCTGTAGCCTAAATAAATACGTAGTAAACTGTGTGGGTATATGCTGACAGAAAATGCATGAATGTGTAAGTATTTCATACACATAACATACTTCCAGTTGTGCATATACCCAATTATCACTCACAAACTTACAACATACATACATGCTTACACACATGCTTACACGCACGCACGCACGCACGCACGCACGCACGCACGCACACACACACACACACCACACACACACACACTTCTATTTAACAGTAACACTAAAATACTGTCACTGTCACTCACCGGCGGTAATGTCACGGTAATCTTCCGGTTAACTGGCCTAAATTATTAAGGCCTTTTCAAAACGGTTGTACGACCTTTTGTGATGTATCTATGTTCGGAATGTCATTCTGCATCATTTCCGGTACAAATAAGTAAGATAATATTTTTTAAATTGTGATTTAAATCAATTTTACGCCGTCAAGTCAACGTAAACAAGCCGCTGTCAGAAGGCATGAACAGCCAGTGCACCCCAGATGTATCACGACCGCAAAGGCGTAGTCCTATGATTTGTGAATATTATTATTATGTTCCCAAACCTAATAAGTAGCCTTACAACATCATTAATTTTTATTCTGTATAATGCAGATGTATCTATTTTAAGCATAATTGTATAAAATATTGCCAATTGCTTTTTATTTCATCTTCGCAAAGCACACGCAAAACATGTTCGCACCCTACTGTCCCTAGTACCCCCTAGCTGTGACATCGGCTTGTTTACGTCGAATCGACGGCATTAAATAACAAATAATAATATATGTCTTCTTTGTACCGCAAGTAATGTAGAATGGACTCCAAACACATATACATAAAACAAGTTAGTAAAAACCGTTTTGAAATGCCTTAATACTTTAGGCCAGTTAACTGGAAGACCTGACCTTCACCTTGGCCAGTTGACATAAAATCAAATGAATCCTTGACAGAGATTATGTGTAGACAGCCCCAATTAACATAGATGCAGAAAATAAACACATCTGGTACTCACCCAACACCCAACAATATGGTCACTCGATCGGTAATGCTGAAGAACTTCTCAAGTGTTCTAGTGAGTGCAACAGCCAGTATGTTGCCGCCAACAGACTAAATCCAAACTGCCTGTTTCAAAAATGGCTGTATAGAGTAAACTCGCAGTAAATAGGAGAATGTCAAGGAATACCATAAGTATTGTCAATACAATGTTGTGAATCATTGCATATTTCTTGCTGAGTTGTATTATGGGTTACCCATATTTTCTATTGTTTCAGTACTAATGATGCACCATAAACATAACTTCAAATACTAACCAATAAGAGCCGTACAATTTGTGAATCACATAGACATAGTGTCAAATATCACTATCCCAGGCGGGAAACTTCCGCTGAGTGGTGGTGATTCACCACCCGCGAAGCAAGTGAAACTTGAGATGGGTGCAGCATGTGCTAGCATCCTCGGACCGAGAGAGGCCCGAGGATTGATAAAATGGTCATAAATCATGTCCCTGCCAACATCACACATGCGGCAAACTATCGGCCTGGAGTCGGCGGCCGCTTGTACGAGTATGTACGATGGTTCCCACCCGTGGGCCAATGATGGCCCGATATTCATGGTTGTATGGGAAACTACCACTATTTGTAACCGGAGCTGTACGAACTGATCCTCATTGCCCCACACTGGCCCCAGGCGATCTGGTTCCCACTACTCTTAGGGATGTTGGTACAATCTCCACTCCGGATACCCAACATTCCTCGGTTACTATTCCAGGCTTGAGGTCAAATCCACGAGATACGTCCAATCTCCAGCTACACGCGTGGAGGGTATCCGGGAAACCCTCTGCAGCAGAGACCTTTCGGTCGACGTTGCCTCCCGTGTCAGTAGACCCCAGCGAGAGTCTACTCTGGCGATCTATGAGTCCAAGTGGAGGATCTTCACTGCTTGGTGTAACATTAACACATTAATCCACTCTCGGCTACTGAGACTGTAGTGTCGGATTTCTTCTCCACCTTCACACGGAGAAACATTTAGGCCGTATGTGTCTTTTACGGGATTTGCATTTTACATTGCTGTACGTTGTGGTTTCGATAAGCACTTATATCTGACAAGTTGTCTAAATGCACATAATCATAACACATGTATACGTTAGCCCCAAACAGTTTGTACTGCGCGAAAAATGGCACTCTTCATTATTAGTCAAAATCGCCAAACACAAGTACTTGCCGCTAATGCCATGGCAACCATCATAATAATCGATTATAATTAATGATTTCCGTGATCATTATCACCGGCAAAGTGTTTCATTGCTTCTGCTTGTAATAATCCTTCGGACAATATAACTGAAACACGCTATTATTACAAACAAAAACAAAACAAAGTCCTATATGTTAACATGGAGAATATGGATTTCCTGCCTCCAACTGTCCCCAGCCACGTTTTAGCGCGCGAAACTTAAACGCCCTATTAGGCTTGTGTCCAGTCCCCAATCAGCTCCAGACGCGCGGAGTCTCGCCATGTATCGTGACCCACTTACAGGCCCTATTCATAAATTATTCCATCACATTGCACATCGCTTCGCGTGCATCGCATCGCATCGCATATCGATCGCATCACGCATCGCACTGGCGTTGTGAAGAGCCACGTAAAAACGCGATGGCCCTTCTCGGCCATCATATGAAACGAATGTGAGTTGCCCTTCTGACACGTATTTATGAACTAACAGATACAAGTATGAACTCACTTGTTACAGACCAAAGACGACTTAGCGTTTACATTTTTTCCGGGCGCTAAAAAGTATCCGGGTGACGTTTTTGAGCATGCGTGAGTCAATAACGCTTCCTACTGAATTTCATATTAAATACATCTTTAGTCTGATATATATATATATATATATATATATATATATATATATATATATATATATATATATCGGCCACTATGAGCAAACAGGCGTATATATCCTTTGAGCAAAGTTATATGTCGCAAATTAACACGAGACAAACCGGTTTTGAGACATGTTTTGATATACCAAAGCGCAAATCATGTGACTGCAGTGCGCCATAATCCGTGAGAGTGATTTAAACAAACGTAATATTTAAATCTATTGAACGAATTTGTTTAAGCAACTCTTCAGAATAATCACCACAGGACAGTTTACGAACAACCCCTGATATTTCTGCCATAAATGTCAAGCGTTTTGCTGCACATTGATGATTTTACATTTATCGCGAATGCTCAGAAACGTATATCAACAGGCTTATAAAGCCCTGGTCTGGCTTAACCGACTATCGGTCGGCTGCGTAACTATGCCGAACAGACAATCTGGTAACTTTGCCAGCTTTTGAATATGTTCCGTGTGGGACTAAGCAATGCTGCGACCTCACGGATACTGATTAATCCAGCCGTAATACCTAATTTATAAACAACTGCAAATTTTTATTTTTATTTATTTTGTGTTAATATAAGTTCAATGTTGAATACTTTTCATAAGATATCATTATCTTGTAAAAGGGTATTGTTATTTTAATTTATATTTCATAGTTGACCTGAGAGCCAATCAGTGTCTCTACCCTAATTTGGGTTAAGGCCGCCCTGTCGGTTACATCAGCAGCCCATTAATTCCCCCAGGCGGAGTTAAGGAGCTACAAAGTACTGCCACCTGACGAAGTCTGGTTAATCAACGCTAATAATGCCCGTAAAAATGTAGGCAGTGGCTACGCGTACGTGAGCCGTACGTTTAGGCCGCCAGTCTAAAAGTACGGCAATCATACTGCGCATGCGTATGCTTTAATTTTCGGTTACGTGAGCTGTATTTTTAGCATCGTTTATCTAAGGTACGGCATTCGATAAGCGCTCGCGCATGATTTCTATACGTGAGCCTTATCTTTAGTAGCTGTCAGTTCCAAACGTTTCCCCGCACATGCATGTTTATATCTTGCTCTACTGCCGCATCTTTAGCACTCAGATCTAAAAGTAGGCCTAGGTGATTTTTTGCGCGTGCATGCCATTTCTTTAGCAAACAAATATAAAAGTACGTGAATTTTTCCGCGCATGCATGTTGATGTACGTACGAACGGAAGCTCTTTTGGCACTCAGTTCTAAATATACGTGAGATTTTGTGCGTGTTATTTTTTCGCAAGTTGACACATATAGCAGCCCTATGGCAGTCAGTAAATCTAAGAATGTCAAAAACAATCCCGCCGTACCGATGCGACGAGACGGACGCAGCAAGCTTGCGCAGAATTGAAAAATAGGATACGCGCGCATGCTCACGTAGGTTAGGCCATGGGTCTAACGATACGGTTCACGTACGCGTAAACACTTCGAAAAAATGCAAGCGCGACAATACAAGTACTGCCTTCATACGAATCGTTTTTATTTCGCTAACTACTTGTGCCATCTAGCGGACTAGATGTTAATATAATTCTAGCCAAGTGTTAGCCTCGTTTACCAATGCACTGCTAGGTGGCAGCACTTTTGAGTCCCACACCGTGGACTTGGAAACGTACACACTGCGTTTGGGAAGACCTTTCTTACTAACCAGCTGTGTACAAGTGCCTATCAAATGCATATAAAACACCTAACATAATCTTGTCAAATGTACCTTCAACCTAACCCAAACCTAAACCCTAACACTAACTTTAAACCTTATTCCGCATAAGAGCAACCAAAAGTGGGCAATTGTATACACAGCTGATTAGCAAGAACGGTCTTGCCTGCGTTTGTGACCGCTTGCGCAACCTTACACTAGCATAGGGTAGAAACGCTGATTGGCTCGGAGGCAAAATTTGAAATAAAAAACTAAATAAGGATATCCTTTTTATCAGATAATAGTATATTATAAAAAAAATATTCAAAATTAAACTTATGCTGAAACATGTCACACAAAAAATAAATAATTAAAAATTACAACTTGTTGTTGTTAGTTTCACATCTCATTTTGGGCTGGTCTCTGAGATATGATGCTTACTCTGGTTGTAAAAAATAAACTAATAATAAATATGGTAATCCTACCATATTTACATCTCGTTTTGCTGTCAAGATTATAATGCACAGCGTACCGCAATGGAATCACTAAAGACACAGCCGAGTGAGAGTTTGTTAGGTGTGACTAGCAAATAATATGTCTCACTTTGGTGTCTCTCTTTGCGAAACCTCGTGGGTTTTTTTGTGTTCCGGTCCCAGAAATTTTTCTTGGACAATAAGGTCATTTCGTATGACTATTGTCATTCGTTCATTATCTCTTATGGTTGTGGAGTAAACTAGGGAGTAACAAGGACTCCTACCAGGGTATAGAACAAAAAACCTCAGACTCAGTCGATAAAACAAGGAGTCTGGGCTTTACGCCATACTCGAAAACATTCATTTTCTCGTATTTCCATACATTATGAATGGCAATGATGCACGGAGCAAAACGTTGGCTATTACATTAAATTGTGCGGTATTATTAAAATACACCAGTGGTGTATTTAATTAATGTGTAGAGATAAGAGGTTGGAATACAGAACCACATTTCTGAATTCTCTGAATTACGTATCTTGAAGATATAATATATTGCTGAATTACGATCTGCACATATATGCAAGCCAAGTAGGAATTTGCTACACAACACATTTATTTACGTTGTACAATGCTGCCATGCAACTAGAAAAAATCAACAACGTTTAAACAACATTTTGCTTCCACCAATGTAAAGAGAATGTGTCTTTCAGTTTCATTCTCATATATAATGTTACCAAATTGTCTAAGCAATGTTCTATGTTCAATGTTTAAATAATGTACTGAAAATAAATTGCTAAGATATATTGTCTATAGTGGACTTCGCAAATATATATATTTCTTAACATGAGTTTTTTTACGATAGTTAATTCATTCTTTTATAATGTACATCAGGTTGTAATCAAGCTTGTTCAGTATTGTAATAATTGTTTGATTGCTATGATATAAATTGTAATTTGGGGAAGTGGTGTAAGTAATATACTTCTTGCCCTTGTCAACTTGAAACTGTGATTTATAATTGTATATTTGGCTATTGTTGAAACGAATATTGTGTTTAAAAAAAATTGCATGTAATATTTGCAATGTCTGTTCAGGTAATAGACACAAGAAATGCGATGTTCCACTCATCCACGTTCAAAGAGAAACGCGATGCAATGAAGAAAAAGATTGAACAGATGATTGACCTGCTTCAAACTAAAGAATTGGCCGCAGACTGTGCAGCACAAGATGCTGTAGAACGCCTCAAAGAGGTGAGCCATCAACCATTTAAATGTTTGTGATGCTTGACCTTGTGAGGAATTGTAGTACACTGTAGTTTGTAGTCCATTTTGTGTTGACTCTGTTGTCGTGTGTGTGTGTGTGTGTGTGTGTGTGTGTGTGTGTGTGTGTGTTCGCGTGCGTGCGTGTGTGAGTGCGTGCATGCGTGCGTGCGTACGGTGGGTGTATATGTGTATGCATGTGCATGTGTACGTGCGTCCGTGGGTGTGTGTATGCATTAACGCATATAATGTCAGCAGGTGTGGTTATGTTGTTTCTAACCAAAACGTACGTGTTTTCAAAGTGTACAAAATGTTTATTAAAACTACTTTTTGCTGTAATACTACTTTTTAATTATTGATTAAGGAAGCCAATGAACATGTTTTGAAAACGACAAAGATTTGAAATGTTAGTATAAAGGGATATATGCCCAAAAATCAATATATTTGGAAGTAAAACTTGTAATAGAGCAGTACCGCGAAGTAGTCAACATTACAATCATTTCTTTCTGTCGAGATGTATACCGCGAGTGCCACAAGGAACCGTGTTAGCACCATGTGTTTTTCTTTGCACATGCAGCCGGTATGCTAACCAACTAGAATTGTTCTGTCTCTTCGAATTGGATCATTCAAAATGTTGCCCTTTCTTTAAAATCTTAATTATGCAATAGTTGCACGCACACAGATGCACACACCATTCATACGTCATCATCATCATTGTGCAGCCATAGTGTCCCATGGTTGGGCGAAGGCCTCAGCATGCTGCTTCCACGTCTGCCTATCTTGCGCTATCCTCTGTCAGTAGTCGTGTAGTTCGTCAGTCCAACGTCTCGCCGGTATTCCTGTGGGTCGTTTTCTTTCGCAGGGTTTCCAGGTGGTGATACGCAGTGTCCATCGGTTATCTGATATCCTGCTGACATGCCCTGCCCAGATCTACTTCCGTCTTCGTGTGTGAATGTATATATTTGTGTGTGATGTGTGTGTGTGTGTGTGTGTGTGTGTGTGTGATGTGTGTGAGTGTGTGAATGTATATATTTGTGTGTGATGTGTGGGTGTGTGATGTGTGTGAGTGTGAATGTATATATTTGTGTGTGATGTGTGTGTGTGTGTGGGTGGGTGGGTGGGTGTGTGTGTGTGTGGGTGTGTGGGTGTGTAGGTGTGTGTGTGTGTGATGTGTGTGAGTGTGTGAATGTATATATTTGTGTGTGATGTGTGTGTGTGTGATGTGTGTGAGTGTGTGAATGTATATATTTGTGTGTGATGTGTGTGTGTGTGTGTGTGTGTGTGTGTGTGTGTGTGTGTGTGTGTGTGTGTGTGTGTGTGTGTGTGTGATGTGTGTGAGTGTGTGATGTGTG